>NJDD01003509.1:5809-23342 GCA_002245505.1 Calephelis nemesis
TAGGTGGTAGAGTTTCGCAGCGACTCATCCGGATTGGTACCACCGCCTTACCTAGTCCTACCGCCATAACGTCATGACGTGTGCCGGTTCGGAGGGTAAGGTAGCTGGTTAACTTACTTTTGCTCGAGGCCTAACATCCCGGCCTCGGGTTGGCAACGCACCATTACCAACTTTGGTGTCTCTAGGCGGCGGGAATATCTTACCATCAGGAAATCCGTCTGCTTGTTTGCCTTCCAATGTTATAAAAAAAAACATATAATTTGTTTAGTTGGGGGTTAGATCAACCTTTAAATTCAAATATTTCAAAAAATGGTAACTAGTGAAGCTCTAGAGTCTGGAAACATGAGGCGTTTGACGCGCGGGTCTACATGCGCCCTTTTATTTATGTTGCGTCTAAATATCTCGTTTTACGTGCGTTTCAATAATAAAATCGACTGCCTACTCTTTGAATCAAATATAATAGTTGTAACATGTTATTTATTATTGTTTTCTCAAATTGTATGAATTTCCCGATTCAGTGGGGAAAAATCAATACCTTGAAACCCCATTGTATAACACATTAAATTTTTTTTGTATCTACCCAGTATGAAATGAATGTATGTTTATTATTCAAAAATATTGTTCAGTAATTTAAGTTTTAGCCCTGATGATTCTGTCAAAAGCGAAACCGGTAGGCTATTTATAAAATAATAAAGTATAAGTGATACGTAAAACAGTACAAGTGTTTCTTCATTTAAAAATATGAATATAATAGTTGTGTTGCTGCTTACATGCCGTCGATCGTCATTGTCGTTGATCGAAACGTCTTATGCAAGTAGAAAAAAACCCCTTAAGGGGTTTAACCCCTTTTATTCAATTTAATGAATAAAAAGTTCCATATCAATGTAATTAGACTACTTAAACATTTTAACAGATTTAAAGCTTTCTTGTCACTGTGCGTGGCATCACAGATGAACGCGGAGCAGATCCAACTCCCGCACTCCCCGGCTATTATCCCTGAAGCCGTAGGCGGAGGCACAACCAGGGCACCCACGACTAGCCGAAGACACTAAGTCCCGCAATGCGATAGGTGGCCTATCGCCAATCAGGCACATATTATTCAATCCAGAGCAACATTTTTTTAATAGAAAATTGGAAAAAACAAATTCTCTTTTTGTTGCCCGACCCGGGAACAGAACCCGGGACCTCATACAGACAAGTCCAACATCTGCATCGCTAGACCACAGAGGCGATAACAAAAAAATATTACAAAAACAACTCTTACTACAGAAAAAAAAATATATGTTCAACACGCGTTTTACTCAACAGTGTTTAAAGTTGGATTCTCAACCAATAGCACGCTGATACGTCATCCACTTGTGGCATCTTATTGGTTGGATGAGGCATTTTAATTCATTTGTGATAAAGCGGATACTGTTGGCCTTATTTGTATAGTAAAAGCTACGATAATTTTCTTTATGACATTGGAAGTCAAACAAGCAGACGGATTTCCAGATGGTAAGAAATTCACGACGCTGAATACTGGATTTATTGCCGATAATAAGGCCCAATGTCTTGTCATTTGCCGTCTCGTGTTTTTTGCTTGAGACCGAATCAGAATAGGGTAATTCATAATGTGGCTGTAGTTTGTTTTTTTAGACATGTAAGTATAATATGAATCCAAGAAACCACAAAAGAAAGTTATTTCATGAGATTAGAATTATCAAAGTCTATTAACACTTCAAATTACTAAAGTGCAGTAAAACTGCAAATTATTATTTAAGAGTAGTAAGACTGCAGAAACGGATTCCAATTATTTCACGTCATGAGCTGATGATACCGAATCACAGAATGGGGTACATTCTTAACGTGGCTGATGTTACACAAGTATATGAATCGAAGAAATCACTAGAGAAAATTATTTCACGAGATTAGTATTACCTAAGACTATTAACACTTCAAATTACTGAAGGTAGTAAAGCTGCAAAATATTTAAGCGTTGCAAAACTGCAAAAAAATTTTTACGTCATGAGTTGATTATTTTGTTATATATTATATATAACATATTATAACATGTTGTGTTTATGTGTCACTAGCTGTTACCCGCGACTTTGCTCGCGTGACAGTTAATATATTTACTGATTATGGCCCATTAATAAGGACTTTTATGAAAACTTTCAACCCCTATTTCACCCACTTAGGGGTAGAATTTCCAGAAACTCTTAAACAATTGTCTACTCATTTTAATAAGTAGCCCAAACATAAAGTTTTATGTTTCTAACTATAAAATGACGATATTTCATACAAGATTTCAACCCCTATACCCCTCGGGGGGACCTCTTTAGATTTTTCAAAATCCTATTCTTAGCAGGCGTTTACTCAGTAAAACGAACCTACTCACCAAATTTCATGGCTGTAACTCTAACATTTTTTGCTCGGCGATGACGAATCAGGCAGTCAGGACATGTTATAAGTATAGATTAAATACAACTCAAATCTAATAGTAGGATAGTTTTTTACTCAAATGTAAGCATCAAAAATTCTGAAAAAACCTCAATAAAAGACAGATGTCTTTCTGGGCTAGTCATTAATGCGTGCCCCCGTTTGGAATCCCGATCTTCGCTAATGACCGATGGCGTTAGGTATATATACTATCCACTTGACCAATGAGGTCGTCTAATCTTCCCTTCCCAAAATTCCTGAGCGATGAGAGGAATTCTAAAAAGATTTTTATTAAGTTAATTTTTTAAAAGATTCTGTTTTCCATGTCGCCTCTCAAATATGCGGTAGTTTTAAAGCTTACCATAGAAGCGAGATGCACTCAACTAAATAAGCTGATAAAGATAAAGAAAGGACAGTTTAGAAACTAAAAAAATGTACGTTCACATACACATCTTCATGCCATGTCCTTTACGAAGTATGTAGCGAGTATCGAAAATTCATATAACAATAAATAAACTTCCCATTGAGATTTTTTGATGCAAAAACCAGAAGCAGATTTTAATGAGAACATTTTTGGTTATCTTTAAGTAATTGAAAGCAATAAGAAAAAAATATCAACTCGGACCACGTTTACTGTTTTCCATGGCCGTGAGTATACAAACCATAATACTTAAAGACCTTGAAAGAAACCTGAAAATCTATTCTATCTGATTATTTACACAATTTTTTTGCAACTTTGCAACAACCTTAAAATAAAATAATTACGAAATAAGGTAGTGTACTAAAACTTCAACTTTCTAGGGCTTCAGGAAATAGCTTTGTATATTCGATTAAAAACCCATCCCCAGTTTATGCATTCGGGATTCAAAAGTTCTAAATTTTATAATTTTCCTTTATTTGTGTACTAATATTAGCTCACATACCAAATTTCAGCTTACTAAGACTTCAGGAAATAGGTACCCCATTATTATTGATATTTTAAGCCAATGATAGGTCAGAGATGAACTGCCTTTTAGAGGTCAATACCATCTTAATTATTTTAGCTATGTTGATTTAACTTTTTGTGTTTAATAAATTTAATATAGACATCATTTTTTTGGAATTAAGCTCATACGGTTGAAACCAAACCTAAGTTATGAGGGTTCAAACAAACTCTTATCTCCTAACTTATGCATTGGACGTATTAGAGTTCCAAGTTTCAGAATCTTTCCGTTGTATGTATACTAATATGCCCATATACAGCTTTCCGATATTTTAGGAAGTACTATAAGAATATTAACAACCATTATTGGGTCATAAAAATCGGGTGAGTTCAGATACTAATAACGTCTAAAGTATAAGAAATACACAATTGCGTTGACGTCTTCTAATAAAATAAATCTTGCATGCATCTCCAAACGTATTTACATCTTCAAAACTGAACGACGACTGCGGACCACCGCCAATTATGTAATAGTAGTAATAGTAAAAAAAAAGGACTGGATGTCCTTTTTTTATAAATTGTGTTTTTTGGAAATTATATTTAAGTACGACCCATAATATAAAATTTCTTAGCAAACAGTCATTGACTTCGTGTCACTTAACAACGCCATCTGCTGGAACAACTTTATCGCTAAAAATAGTATTATTACTTGCCAATAGATGTCAGGAAAAGTCTTATTTTTCAGTTTAAACACGAATAAAATGAAACTTTCTAAAAATTATTCCTAGCTACATCGATTTATCGCCCCCGAAACCCGCTACATACTAAATTTCATGAAAATCGTTGGAGCCGATTCCGAGATTCTAATTGTATATTATAATATATAATTTATATTTAATACAAGAATTGCTCATATAAAGGTATAACATTTATCTAGTCTTATCAACATCGAAACTTCTTTAACTGGTCAACATAACATTAAAACGGATATTCGGATAAATGTTTTAACAATATCATTAGTAGCCATTACTTTTTACAAAAATAACTTGATTAATTACACACGTAATAAATAAATACAAACCGATATGCAACTAAGACAACACGATATAATTTAGTACGAGTATAATAAGTAATACACTCGATACATTCATGATTGCAGACATTCGGTCATCCGTCAACAAACAAGTCATTACCTTTTGTAAATAACGAGACTTAAAAAATATTTTTACATTATCTAGGTATATTGCACTTGCTAGAATTATACTTGGATATAATTGAAAACGCTGACTTAATGTAACGTGTCTTAAAATTTTATTTTATTTTATGATATTGGAAGGCAAACAAGCAGACGAGTTTCCTAAGGGTAAGAAATTCAAGCCATCTAGAGACATCAAAGGTGCTAATGGTGCGTTGCCAACCTGGCTGATATAAGGCCTCGAGCAAATTTAACTTACCAGCTAACTTATCCTACAAACTGGAACACGTCTACGGCAAGCACTGACGTTATGGCGGCAGGAATAGATAAGGCGGTGGTATCAATTCGGGCGAGTCGATGCGAAACTCCACCACCTAGTCAGGTGTCACCTCGTTAGTGAGGGTATGCCTATACTAGATAAGCTCGCATTTTATGAGCTGTCTGGCAGGAAAGCAGATGGTCTATTTTGCAAAGAAGCTCGGACCCAAGGTCTTTTGTTGCTTGAGTGAAAGTTGAGACGACATCGTCCTGAGATAAAAGTTGATGTATTAATACGACTTGCAAACTATGTGTTGAATCTTTTATAAAATTTACATGTGACCTTAATGTAATCATAATCTATCTTTCGAAAGTAAATTCACTTTTTTTCAAATAATCGCGTAACAACAAAAAATACACCAAAGAACTGACAACCTCCTTTTCTGTAATCGTTTAACAAACTGAACTTAGAATGAATTAAAGTATTAAATTATAAGTGAAACTATGAGATTCAACTAGAAACTATAAGCGTTATACGAATCACTTAACACAAAGTAGCACTTAATCTATGACTTGAGCCTTAACTCTAAAGTAGTTTTCCGCTCATTAACACTAGAGTTCAGGCTTAAATGGGTCGCGTCTTCATAAAATTAATGAACTAATCTCTCAAGCTTACTAAGCTTTTTACTGTATGCTCTGGGATCAAACGCTAAATAGAAATGATAGATCAAAAAGATCTTAAATCACTTTAAGATTGAGGGTTAAAAGAATGTAAAGCATAAAGTAAAAATTATCGTAGGGCTGCTAGTCTTTCGATTTTCAACAGTTTGTACTTTGGAGAATGTGCCAAGGAACTTCACAATTTGATTCCCCTGACCTCGTTTCTCAGCCAAAAATAGAGTCGTACAGGTACCTATATCACCCGTACTTGGTTCTGTGCAAAAGAACGAAAAGATATACTTTCACTTTTAATATTTGAACTGCTAAGGAAAGGTATACTTTGGCTTTCGACCCTTTTTTTACTTTCTAGATGAGGCAAAGATTATCATGCTAAGCTATTTTCGCAAACTCACGAAAGCAGAAGGGGCTTCACTTCTTATTAAAAATTATGCTCTGTCATGGTGTGCGCAAGAAAGAAATGAGTATGGTTAGCTTATAAAACTAAAAGTAAATTGTGTACAAGTTTAAGCAAGTAATTACAAAATTAAATTTTGGAAGTTAATGTGACGTTTCTAAAAGTAAAGCCCGCTCGCCTTCGGGAATTGCAGGAACCGTGCCCTTACCATGAATTTACGGCTTGTCAAGTTTACTATACTCGCTACCGTCTCTGCAAAGTAAGTATGAAAACTTTGAACAGCGCCTCTATTGGTGACGAAGAGAAACACACTTTTAGAGCAAAAGTGTCAAAGATTTCGACAGGTAACTTACCGAACGTAATCTATACCAATTCATGGTAAGCCTTCTGTAGTAATAAAAAGACTGTTATCTCAAACACACAAGCCCTGTTTAGTGGAAGTTTGTTTCTGAAACCATGACCTAAAAGCCTTTTATTTCCGTTTAAAGGCCTTACCTGGTCATAAAGGAATAAGCCTTCAGTCGATTAAAATCATCTTTAAATATTTATAGGTTGACCTGCTGAGTAGTTGAAAAAATTGTAAGATAATGAAATAAGGGACAAGCAGATAGACGTTTCAGATGACGACAAGCTTAAAAAAATAAGAAAAATTAATTGGATACTGTGTAACAAAATAATACAATAAGTTAATTGTTTGACAATCTAACACTAAGCGTCTTACTACAAAAATATTGGTGGTGATTCTGTTGTTCTCAAACTAAACTTATTTTAGATGCATGCCATCTCTTCCTAGTAAAACAAAAACAAAAGAGATGGAACATTTTAGACACGTCGGATTGGTCCGGACTTGGCAAATGATATTTTTTTAATCATCGTTTTCCGAACGATGCACTAGACATCTGTTAGAAATGTCATGTCATGTCAACTAATTTGACAGCACTAAGTGTTTTGTCTCTTTTAATTACTTTCGTTGAAAAAATATAGCGATAACTTAAAATTTGTTTATTGAGTGCTCGTAATTTTTTCTTATTATTTTATTTATTTTAGTATTTATTTTAGTATATTTTTTCTTGGTTAATTTAAGTGGGAACTAGATTCATTTTGTTCAGTGAAAGTGCACAAATGAAATAATCACGAAGAAATTAGTGTATCGACTATTGCCGCTGTCGCCAAATCTAACTATATGAGCTGGAGTAACGAAGCGACCGCTTTACTCAAGACCCTGACCTGACATGACTTTGTACTACTGTCACTGTGTACTGTCACTATGTACAATGACTAATAACTGTACAAGAAATAAAAATTAACTAACTTGACATTGGCAAAGAATGTCGTAAAAAACGATCGAAAGTCATATTTATAAAAGAAGAAGAAGAACAAAATTACCACCATTAGCCCTTGTTGAACAATTGTTTTACCAAACGCTGTCTAAAATTGGATTCTTAGCCAATAAGATGCTGCCACGTCATCGACGTATGTAATCGAAAGCATGTCAATATTATACCTTTACTTAAACAGGCGTTTAATTTTTTTTGTGGTATGGGGGTAAACGTTAACATTCTATCAAGCTAACTCAGTAGATGCCAGGTTTAAGAAAATGTTGATATGAAGGTCTGAGGGACTGCAACTTTGATTGACTGACAAGACGTTGGTCTGATTAATATAATAGTGTTATGGACAAGCTGAAGAATGAGACCTACATCTTAAAACTGTCATTATCATGGACCTCTAAGGGACCTCTGAATCAGTTCAATTTTTTTATCAGTGGTAAAGAAAACGGTTCTTTGAAGCGGTAATTCTTTGAACCGTTTTCTTTACCACTGATAAAAAAATGGTTCATGCCGAACTAGAACAAGGGTATCTACGATTAGCTAAAGGTACTGTTTAGTCCTACAATATGAATAATGGTATATCGCCAACTGGGCGCTTATTGGTACCACCAGCTTACTTATGTCACCATTGCTTTAAAAGTATCTTTATACCCATATCCTCGAAGAGGTAGACAGAGGCACAACCAGGGCACCTACGACTAGTCGAAGACACTAAGTCCCACAATGTGATAGGTGGCAAGCCTATCGCCAACCGGGCACATATCCAATACCAAGCAAGGGTTTTTTTATTAGAAAATTGGAAAAACCCAATTTTCTTTTTTTGCCCGACCCGGGATTCAAACCCGGGACCTCATGCAGTCAAGTCCAACAACTGAACCGCTGGACCACATAGGCGATTATATATATATAGCTTTATGCCCCCCTTTTGCATGTCCGATGCTTGATGTTAGGATAGATGAAAAAATGCACACGTGGCTAAAAATCTCATTTAGAATAGCAGCAACATATTAATAACATCAAATGTTTGTTAGCTATAACAAAAAAACATATTATCGTTATTTCGTAACCAAATAGTTCAAATCACGATCCATAAGTGATAAGTTGGGAAAGTGCCAGTTCATTATTACTTTAATATTGTTTGCTTAGATTGCCCATTTGGCTTACATCGACGGGAATTAATCTTCTCAAGTTTTTCGCTAATCGAACCAGGCTTCGCCATTGTGCCAACAATTCCTTGTTATCATAAAAAGAACCAATCTAATTATTCCCTGAATTTTATATTCGGTCTGTGGAAATTCTTTAGTATTCTGAATTTAAATACTTTTTTAGTCTGTTACAGACACTTTTTGCTGTGTAATCGTTCCGCAGATGAATCCTTTTTCATAAAGAACTAGCTTTTTTCACTTTTTGTTATTTCTGGTTTAGAGGTAATAATCCATTATGTTTTGCTATCAACGATAAACCATTTTCTCTAATAGATTCTGATCAAACATGATTTTGAGGTTAAAGTTTAATGGGTACTCTTTTATTTTAGGGATTTGAAAGCGAAATAAACAGTTTTTTTTTGTGCAGGTAAAATAAACAGTTAAGAATTATAAGAAAATGAAATTTAGAGACATTCCTGAATTCCTTAGTCCTTAATATTTAGTATCCTTAGGTAAGAAAATAATTACGTATTGACGTATTACGTAACTAGTCCGAACGTACAAAGGAACATAACAATAATTGGTATAAATGAATTTTATGTGTACGTATCTCTGTAAATAAATATATGTATTTTTTGAATGTTTATTACGTTATAGTTATAACGTAATAAACATACAAAAAATACAGGTCAAAAGCCAACCGAATTTAATTTTTTTTTAAAGATAGGCCATAATTCCCAGTCAGTTTCATATTATTTTTATCAAAATCCGACTAGTGGTGAGTTTTAGCTAATAGTGCGTAAATCTTTTACTTAAACCTCATCAATCATGGGGTCGTCAAGATAAGTAAAATTTTTTGCAATATTTCCCCGTGTTGGTCCGGGCCCCTTTGCAGAATAGACCGCCTTCCTGGTGGTAGAGTTTCGCAGCGACTCACCCGGATTGGTACCACCGCCTTACCTATTCTTGTCGCCATAACGTCATGACGTGTTCCGGTTTTGAGAGTAAGGTAGCCGGTAAACTTAATTTTACTCGAGGCCTAACATTCCGGCCTCAGGTTGGCAACTCACCATTACCACCTTTGGTGTCTCGAGGCGGCGTGAATCAGGAAATCCGTTCTGCTTTCCAGTATCATAAAAAAACTCAAAAACTGCCTGTTGGATGTTGATAAAATGTAAGTGGAACCATTTCCGAAAAATTTGCTATCTTTGAAAAATATAATTATCCTAAGTCGTGACCTGGTACCAATGAAATAGTAGGAATCGGTATTTGCAGTTTTACTGCACTTAGTTATTGAGAACGTTTTGTGAGTGTTTGTTTGTTTTACTGAATCGATTTTAACGGGACTTTCAATAAAATAGAGAGACTGAGCCCATTAAAGACATAATACAGCTTTAAGGATGGTATATGACATTATTTCCTAAGTATGAGGTAGTTAAAAAAGTGATACAAAAAAAATGAAAAAATATTAACGGAATATGAGTGTTACAAAGATGTTACGTAATTATTTAGGTGCTCCAACTTTCAACATATTCTACCAACTTGTAGTGTGCAAATATTGTAGAGGGCGCAAGTAATCAGTCGTTGAAGTGACAAAGCCTCTATCAACGTGAACTATATTGACCCTAGAAGATGGAGATAGGCACAGTTACCCTCGGTTTGAAGTGTGTCTACAAGATGGAATCTCCGGAAGGAAGTCGTTGGATAGGACAAGTAGGGACTAACATGGTGTGGTGTTTTAGTGCTAAATATGTCATACTTGTAGTGCCTCGTGGCTTCACTTAAAAAAAGTTTTAGTAAACGACAGTAAACAAGCATGTTGTTGTTGATACCATGTTGGTAAGATATAAACCTGACTTACAGCGCCATAGGTATTATAGCTATTTAATATAATTTACTTAAAATTATATACTTGTGTTGAGGGTGTCAGTCAGTAGAGATATTTCCAAAAATATCATATGTTACCTGTATCGAAAACTAAAACATTTTTTTTTGATTTGTCTATTTGTTATCACAAAAAAACAAATATGATAGATTTCAATACCTGAATAGTTACAGTCTAATTTGAAAATGAAACATTCGATCAAAATTTGTTAAGTCTTAGTGAAAATATCTTTGAAGAAAAAATTAACAGTGCAAGCTGGGGACAAAACTAGTCAAGTTTCAAATGAGTTTGGGAGTTTTGTTTAATGAATTCAAGATTTATCGACTCAAAAACATCTTAAAAGCTAAAAGGGATTTCTTTGATATGTTTGAATAAGACATTACTGCCCGAGGGTAAAACATTTTGTGAAATAATCATATCTTATTTGTTTTGATTTCCGAAAATAACCTTTGCTAATATCAAAGCCTTTAGAAATATTTCTTTTAAAGTAATTTCAAATTTGTATTGGCAGCATTGGATACACCCACATCTAACTGGCTCTAATAATCATTGTTTTAACACAACAAATCCATTACAAAGATTAATTTATCTCCAAACTTGAAATGGGGTAGATTGGATGAAATCAAAAAGGTTCCTTTATTTAGTAGATGACAAGTGTTTCGGTCAATCTTTAGTTTCTTATTTTTTGCTATAAGATAGTGAACAAGCAGACATATTTTCTTAAATGGGTCTTAGACTGTTGTAAACACGCCTACTTTTTTTGGTAAGTAGTCTTCTGTTTTATTTTATCTTTTCACGCGTGACGCGACATCGAAATGATATACAACTTTAGCTTTTAGTATGACCGTTAACATCTGCCATTAGTCAAGATAAGTTTCAATCTAGTTACCCGATTTAGCAAAATCGGATTTAAATAATTCAAAATTAGTGACAAGTCTACCTACAAAGTTATGTCAGAGTCTTGAGTAAAGAGGTGGCCTTTTTACTCAAGCTCATTTATTGAGATTTGGTGAAAACTATAAACACATGATTACGCTAATTTCTTAATTAAAATTTAACCTTATCTGAAAAAAGTTGCACAAACTTTGACAAAAAAACCAGTTATTTTGCTCATTATACAGGGTAACATCTAAAGTGTCAGTCAAATCTTGAGAAACGATTCGGAATCGATAACAGTTTCGATCTATGAAAAAACTATTACAAAAAACAATTAATAATTTTTATCCGACGCAAAATACAAGTTGCATGGTTATAACGTAAACAGAGCATAAAACTGGTTGTCACCAACCGCAGTCGCATTCGCATACTAGTGAACGACGTCATGACTCGTATTGGTCACGACATAGGGTGACAACAAGTAAAGCATTTTTGCGGACAATTTTAAATGAATGTTTATAAAAGTAAATATAACAATTTGGCAATTATATTTAAAATGCATTATCATTTACGTCTCAGCCCCCTATATTATAACTTATCTGGTCCTTTCGAAGTAACCCTTGTACATACGAAATTCAATAAACAAAAAAAATGCCACCATGTTTTCTTTCGATAGCGCTAAAACTCTTTTATACCTAAAAATACTATCAACATAATATAAAAAAGTATCTTCACGCCCATATCCCCGAAAAGGTAGGCAGAGGCACAACCAGGACACCCACGACTAGCCGAAGATACTAAGTCCCACAATGTGATAGGTGGCAAGCATATCGCCAACCGGGCACATATTCTATCCCGAGCAACATTTTTTTTAATTAGAAAATTTAAAAAACTGTATTTTTTTTTGTTGCCCGACCCGGGATTCGAACCTTGGACCTCATGCAGTCAAGTCCAACAACTGAATCGCTAGACCACTGAGGATATAAACAAATTTTAATATTACAAATAATTAAAAGGAAAAAATATAAAAGAACAACTTCAGAATCGCAAAGTATAAAGGCTTATGCGCGAGAAGTCAAAGGACACCAAGAATCAAATAACACAAACATTTTTTACAATTTAAGCCTAGAGACATAAAGATGGTAATGGTGCGTTGTCAATCTGGATGTTAGGCCCCGGGCAAAAGTTTACCGGCTACCTTTTTCCGAAACATGTCATCTTCATGCGCTGGTCTTATAGGTAAGATGATGGTACGAATCCGAACGAGCAGCTGGGAAACTCTACCACTTAGTCAGGTATCCCGATCTTAGTGACGGTAAGCTTATGCTCGTATTTAGGGGCTTAAATTTACTTTTGCTCGAGTCCTAACAACCCGTTCTTAAGTAGACAACGCAGCAACTAGTGTCTCTAGGCAAAGTGAATAGGAATTCAAGGATACCATCAGGAAATCCGTATGTTTGTTTGCCTTATAATATCTTTAAAAAAATGCTGATATTTTACTATATACAAATGAACTGTTAGAGCTCTTGCGTAAGTAAATATTTCAGATACTCTATGCTTCAAATCAAAACACGATAGTGTCGAGCACTGACTTCTTTTGAGAGAAGACCGCTGTCTTCTAACAACAAGCATAAACCTCATCCAATAGTAAGATAAAACCGCGGCTTATAAACACCATAGATGTTGTAGGTGCATTGCTGTCGTATGGCCGGGGAATAAAGCCTAATGTGCAAGTCTACCAATTACCCTTTCATTCAGGAAAGGAACATGTCATTTAGGTGGTAGAAAGTGGTAAGGCGGCAGGACTAAAGAGTTTGTGACAGAAACAGAGAACTTAAATCTAGGCCAATATTGCAATTTACATGTATATAAATCTTGTATTCATAGAAGACTATCCGTTTCAATTAAAAAGATTCTGATTATAAGTTTCGATATTATAAACTATTATATCTAAAATATTTAAGCCTATCGCCAACCGGGCAAGTTTCCAATCCCGACCAACATTTTTTTTATTAGAAAATTGGAAAAATCCAATTTTCTTTTTGTTGGCCGACCCGGGATTCGAACCCGAGACCTCATGCAGTCAAGTCCAACACCCGGACCGCTCGACCACAGAAGAAAGTGTCGCCTCAACATAATATAGGTACCTATTTTGCTTATTTTTAGTGAATTTAAAATTAAAAGCTGGTTACAGCTGCTTTATAATCTTAAGGATAACTTTTCATAGTGACGTCAATATCAAAATCTTCAGAACAGTCTAGTTTATGTGCCTCAAAGGCCACACAGATAATAAGAACTTAACTTAAGTCTGTTCGAAGTTTACCCCACAGATTACTTATTTGTAGCAAGCTAGTTTACCCATGTTATCTGACAGAGACATGTTCAGGAGAGCAGATTTTAAAGTGAATACATTTGATATCTCTAAATAGGATACTTTTAGTTGCATTTCATTCTTAGATTAAGATTACTATTAAAGTTATTCAAAAGAAATAGTTTTTGTAAATTTTTGGAACATTAGGAATCTTGCACATTTACTTTATCAGCGTAAAATAGTTATGATTTTCATACAAACTGTCATCCCCTATGTATCCCATGGTGGGTTGATTTTTTAAAAAATACCCTACGTTTGAATGCGGATCTTTCGCTATATACACATCAAATTTCATTAAAACCAGTTTAGCGGTGAGAGAGCAATATACAAACAGACTTTTGCATTTATAAAATTACTAACAGTTTTGCGCGCGGCTTCGTTATCTTAAAATAGTTACTATTTTCATATAAACTGTTGTTCCACGTTACTGTTCTTCGGGAATTCAATTATGCATATAAAATACCAATGTTTGAACTCGGATCTTTTGCTTTAAGCATATTAAATTTCATTAAAATCGGTTCAGCGGTTTAGTCGTAAAAGAGCTACAGACATACTTTCAACATTTATAATATTAATAGCGGCCCGCTCCGGCTTTCGCACGGTTATGAAATATATGTACATACAAACCCTCCTCTTCAATCTCTTTAACTATTCAAAAAAAACCGCATCAAAAGCTGTTGCACAGTTTTAAAGATTTAAGCATACAGAGGGACGAATGGACAGAGGAAGCGACTTTGTTTAATACTATATACTAAAGTATAGTTTTTATTACATTCTTATCTAGAGATTATGAGTGATAGACAGTGTTGGTGTAAAAACAAGAAAGGACAAGCTTTTTTTTATGATATTGGAAGGCAAACAAGCAGACGAATTTCCTGGTGGAAAGAAATTCACGCCGCCTCTCTAGGCTCTCTACACCACCCTAGGTTAGGTGTCTCTACACCAAAGGTGGAAATGGTGCGTTGCCAACCTAAGGCCGGGATGTTAGGGCTCGAGCAAAAGTAAGTTTATCGGCTACCTTATCCTCCAAACCGAAACACGTTATGACGTTATGGCGGCAGGAATAAGTAAGGCGGTGGTACCAATCCGGGTGAGTCGCTGCGAAACTCTACCACGTAGTCAGAAGTCACGGTGTTAGTGACGGTAAGAATGTGCTCGCCTTTTACGAGCTGCCTGGCAGGAAGGCAGATGGTCTATTCTGCAAAGGAGCCCGGACCAACACGGACGGACACTTTGTCAGATCGGTTATATACAGTCTTGCAAATGAAAGATTGTCAAAACTGTATCACATATCCAACGCGAAATTGAATGGTTGGAAGTACCCGGGCACACCTTGATATTTTGCGCCTAAATCTCCTGGGTATTACTTGCGGGTACGGAACCTGCGATAGTTTGGTGTATTTTGTCATAAAAAATCTTCAAAACTATATGCTCTTTATTCCGGAAAGATTTTCATTATGTTAAAGTAAGTGCACTTATGAACGAACGAATGAATACACGAAACATTAACTAAAATTAGACATTATAAGTAAGTTTGTATCTTCAGGCCTTTATACCCGAAGATCTAGGCAGATGAGTAACCAGGGCACCTACGACTAGCCGAAGACACAAAGTCTCACAATGTGATAGGTGTGAAGCCTGTCGCCAACCTGGCTCATTTCCAATCCCAGGCAAAGTTATTTTTATTAGAAAATTGAAAATACACATTTTTTATTTCTTATTGCTTGACCCTGGGATCGAACATAATACCTCAGGAAGTCAAGTCCGACGCCGGAGTCTAGACCAAAGAGGTGACAGACATTGTAACCTAAGTTACACAAAGGCGGTCTTATAGCTTCAGACTTGAGTTCTTTGGTCACATTGCCAGGAAAGAAGGGAACAACCTCGAGCAATTTATGGTCACCGGAAAGGTATACGGTAGAGACCAAGAGGACGTAGCCCAACTAGGTTGATTGACCAGATTCGAACAATCCTGGAGACCAACTTACACGTTGCCCTCCATTCGGCCAAGGAGAGAAATAAGTGGCGTGCGACTGTTTGGAGCAAGATCATCCCTCAACTACGGATTAACGACCCTCAGTAATAAGGATAACGACGCGAGGAGGAGGGAGGATAGCTTCAAAGCGATCTCTACCAGACAGCCTTAACTGCTACTGCAGTAGTGAGTTAATGTCATGGTCTTCTAATTACTATCTTGATAATTTATGTCATGTATTGTAAGCATGTGGTTGGTAACACCGCCTTATACACAACAGATGATAGGCAACACACTATTAACATCCATGGTGTCTATAACATAAACCTGCCTGACTATTTGCATTTCCTCACGTTTTGCCAACAACCATCCGGCTACTTTCGCCTCTCCTTTTTCTTTAGATTGCTTCAGTGTTGACCACCATCGTATTCCTGACTAAATAGTTGAGTACCTCTTAAAAAAATATGCAACACTTCGCTCGGATTGGTACCTTCGCTTTCAAAAGTCAAAGACAAAGTCAGTGTTCGATGACGAACAACATGATGTCGCCGAAGTACTCAAATTTGTACAACAATAAGTATATTTCAAAAAATTGATATGTGATGTGCGCTTAGGACCGTCTAGGTCAAGTTAGATTTTAAACAAAAAAACTCGTATCGAAATCGATCTATCTGTTCAAAGCTTATGGTGATACAGACAGATACACACGCATCTGTAAACCAAATTTTTGACCAAATTCACATCAAACTAGTATGTCTTGAAATCATGACCTAATTTTTAACTAAGAATCATCAAAATCAGTTTGTAAAAATATAATAAAATAGAAAGAAACATGCAGCTGAATTGAAACCTCCTCCGTTTTCAGGTCGGTTAGATACCTTTCATATTAGGTAGAATTAAAGAAACAAAACTAATTATTATTTCTTGTTCTGTATTGAGAATTTAATTTGGAAGTGGGATTAAATTCCTTTGAGGAATGCCGTCTTCGGGAAAATCTTAGCAGACGCTCGAATGTTATGTACCACGGTTATGTAGGCGGTCGATACTATTTCACAAAGGTATTTACTTTTCAGGTCCTTTGATTTTGTACTGTATTTCTCTTTTTGTTGTGTCAGCTCAGCATCTGGAATAAAGCAGTTTTTATATTATAATATGAATACCCGAAGCAAAAACTTTGGACACCTGTCTAAGCAAAGGAAATTGCGCTAGCGGTGGAGTATGAAATTTGGCATACTTATAGTTAATTTGAAGGATTTTTTTTTTATGACAATGGAAGGTTGGACAAACAAGCAGACGGATTTCCTGATGGTAAGAAATTCCTACCACCTAGAGACACCAAAGGTGGTAATGGTGCGTTGCCAACCAGTGGCCGGGATGTTATGCCTCAAACAAAATTAAGTTTACTTTACCCTTCGAACCAAAATACGTCATGACGTTATGGCGGCAGGAATAGGTAAGGCGATGGTACCAATCCGGGTGAGTCGCTGCGAAACTCTACCACCTAGTCAAATGTCACGGTGCTAGTGACGGCAAGCCTATGCTCGCCTTTTACGAGCTGCCTGGCAGGAAGGCAGATGGTCTATTCTACAAAGGAGGCCGGGCCAACGCATACTTTTTAATAATAATGATTGTTAAGTACATCAAATCAATAAATAAATTATAAGACGTGTCTAGCACTGCCGTGTTTTGTTTTGGTGGGTAAAACAGCCAGTCGACTTATGCCCGGTTCCTATAATCAAGGAATCGTAATCCGTCAACTAAACCATTCGTAGTTTGTTCAAAAGTAACGGAGCGTTACCAATATTTTCAAAAAATGTTTAGAATCAATAGTCGGAAACGAGCAACCGTTGTTAGTAATCTTACTAAGCGTACAAAATACTACCATCCGTAATCAAAACGACTCGTTTTTTGAATATAGGAACCGAGCATGTGTAATGCCCGGTTCTAGAGTTTTGGCGCCATCGAGAGAAAAGATGGTCGAAGTTTTTTCATAATTATTGAATTTCGTGTTGATATTGAGTGAAATTAGTCAATTTTGGTGGCACTTTGTATAATTTTGTTCAGTGGAAGTGTACAAAT
>NJDD01003509.1:30604-52167 GCA_002245505.1 Calephelis nemesis
AAAACGCTAAACTACGAAGAGACTGAATCTTTCTTAGGTTCAAATGCTGTACGCGCTAATTATCTTTAATTCTTAGGTTTAAAATAGGTATAAATATTTTTTCGTTAGTTGTATATTTTAATTTGTATTTTGTTTTTGATTTTTTTTTCATTGTTTATGTTTCTTATTTTGTTCCTTTTAGATAATTATACTGGTAAAGGAATTATACAAGTTTAATGTAATTGTAATCGATTGGTATATTCTAATTTGGTACCCTAAGACACAGGTTTGCCTAGTTTGGGGACCCCTGGAAAGTCGCTTAATTAATGTAAGATTCACTTTTTTGTCTCATTTTTATTTTAAGTTTAAAATGTCTTGTTTTTGAAATAAAATTTATTATTACTATTATTATTATTGATTTTAGATAAACTGACGACAAGAAATGTTTTAATTGATTTGATTATTAGTTTGTGAACAATAAAAACAAGATAATAGTTAGCATAATAGTTAGTCTAAGTGAAATCTGTTCATAAATTTTAATGCGCTTCAGATTTTTGAAGATGTCAAAGAAATCGTATTTATAGAAATAAAACCCTTTTTCTTTTGATCGTCACATCACGGCTAAATGGATAGAACAATTCGGTAATTATTTTTAGTTGTGTCAGTTATTGTCAGGATAAATCCTTCATAAAAAAACAATATTCGTAATGATAATAGGATGACGTCTGGCGGCTCAGCTAGTTTTACATCAAAATATATTTCTCTTGGTAATTGCATCCCGCGTGAGTAAATTGACTAACTTAGCTAGTATTTCGTTATGTTAGTTATTGTCAGGAGAACTTTCATCTGAACTAAAAACAATGTTCATTGTAAGCTTAAGGGCAGGTCAAGTGCATACAAGGTCTGTCGGCTGAGCTAGTGTTATACAAAAATGAAACACTATTTCCCTTTTTTCGTCGGATTACGCGTGAACAAACTGACCAATTTGGTTTATTCTTTTTTTGTTTTGTTAGCTATTGTTAGGAAAATGTTCATATGGAAAAAAAATCATCACAGTTAGGACAACGTCTATCGTCTCAGCTAGTAAAAAATAAAACAGTTTTTTTTTTAGTTTGATATACCAAGATAATTACGGAAATACGACTTCTTAGTGTATCCGATAACGAATTTAAATCTTATTTAGCTCCAGTTAATTGCGTTCAGATCACTTCAAATAGCATCGTTAATGTGGCCCGAGCGTTACAATTGGAACTTATTGACACGGGACTCTAGCGTTATTACATTTTAATTTAAAGTTTTTATTAAAGGTAAGAGTTACAGTAATCTAAAATTTTTAATTTATTTAACAAACTATTTACAATGATCTGAGACAAACTGACAACAAGGTTTAAACCTTATTTATAGCACACATGATACGCATTTTTGAAATTTTGAATGGTGAAAATATGGATATGTCTTTGCGCGTTTCATTTATAATACATAACAAGAAATCATTTGTCGTCTCAGTAGTCTAGCGGTTCAGTTGTTGAACTTGACTGCATTAGGTCCCGGGTTCACATCCCGGGTTGAGCAACAAAAAGAAAATTGGATTTTTTCAATTTTCTAATAAAAAAAACGTTGCTCGGGGTTGGATATGTGCCCGGTTGGCGATAGGCTTGCCACCTATCACATTGTGGAACTTAGTGTCTTCGGCTAGCTGTGGGTGCCCTGGTTGCCTCTTCGGGGATATGGGTATGAAGATACTTATTTTTAGAAATACTTTATATTGAATGGAACTCTCTAGCGTTGATATAATTGAATTTAAGATTTGATTAAATTAAAATGCTCATGCAATTTCAGCAGATTTTAAAATTATTTAAATTTTGGTATCTGTTTTTAACTAATTAATTATAATAATATTAGACAAACTGACGAAAAAACCTTATCGTAGCACTTTTGTCACGCGAATATATGATGGATGTAGGTACCCGGTTAGACCTAGGTTTAAATTCCAATACATAAAAATGAGCGAATGGATATCAACTGGTTTTAAATACGTTCAGTAAAAGCAAAGGATATCTCTAATTGCAAATGCAAAGAGGAATTCGTGTTGGCGATTAAAGTCTTATTAACTGGTCGAGCTAATTGCTTTCACATCGGACAGACGACACACCGCATTTCCTTTATAAATAGCATCCCGAATGTGACCCGAGCTTTACAATTGGAACTTATTTACATGGAACTCTTTAGCGATCTAATTCTTGGTTTAATTTAAGTTCCACCTCGAAATAAATGAAACCTTTACAATTGAAATAAATGCGTTAAAATAAGAAAGAATATCTAAGTTTGCAAGTTGATGGAAAAATATATATCTACTAATTTAAATCACTTAAACCTACAAATCATTTTCTACTTATTTAGTAATATAATACAAAGTAGTAGATTGGTTTTTGGGTAGGATGTACTATCAAAAACCGTCTCAAACACCTTGCATTTAAATATTAAAACTGATAGGTAACCTAGCTATTATCTGTCTGTTTTTTACTTAACATAACTATATTATATTAGTAGCTGAGCCCGCAACTTCTGAAACGTAGAACAGTTGTTATTTTCATGCAAACTTTCATCTTCTATTATAGTCCTCCAGGGGTTAATTTAAAAAAAATCATATGTTTGAACTAGGATGAGTAGCTTTATGCAAATAAAATTTCATTGAAATCCGTTCAATGACTTAGCAGTAATAGAGCAACAGACAGACACAGATTTTAACATGTATTATATAAGTGTGGATTGTATGTTTGACATTCGACAAATAAAGAAACTTCTTTAATGTGCGTGTCTTTCATGAGTATTTATCACTTTACACATTTGTCAGATATCGGAAGTAAACAAGCAAACAAATTCCATGATGGTAAGAGTACAAGTTGCCTATAAGCACCAGAAGTGGTAATGTGGCGTTGTCTTTTTAAGGCTCAGATATAACGAATAAAAATATAAGAGCCGTATCGCCGTATCAGAGATCAGCCGGAAGAAACAGACGACATTTGAAAGACACTAAGTCCTACAATGTGACAGATGGCATAGCCTATCGCCAACCGGGCACGTATCCATTCTTGGGCAGCGTTATTTTATTACAAAATTGAAAACACACACTTTTCTATTTTTTTGTTGCCCGACCCCGGAGTTCGATCCCAGCACCTCAAGAAGTCCGACGCCGAACCGCTAGACCACGGAGGCGATTAATATTTTATATGTATAGATAAATAAAGTAGATCCTGTCCAGTTAATAGAAAATGCTTTGGATATTATACCGCAACGAATTTTCTACAAATTTCCGCTTACGTATTGAATCGGTATAACAAACTTGGATCCTTGAACACCCAGACCGTACTTGTTTTAGAAAAGTTCAAAGTTTCTCAAAGCTGGTTTCCGACACGCTCTGGAACTGTTAGACTGCAATAAAGTTTGGTTTTATAAGTTTGAAAGTTATAACGTGTCAAAGATTCTTAAGTGAAATACAAACACACTTTCATTAAAAAAAAAAGTAATTATCTGGTATTTTCTCCTTAAAATATTGCACGGAATCATGTCATTTATTGACAGATATTTAACAACTTACTTTACCAACTCCGAAATCCGAATATTAAGAGAAGATTTTTAATTCCACTATATGCTTTTTTAAGCTATTGCATATCGTATATCGCGGGTCTTGAGGGTAAAGACTGAATCCACAGTGATGATAATTTTAATGACTTTTTGATCACGCTTGTCTCTTTAGTTCAGTAACTTGCCTCTAGGTGGCATGGGTTTTATCGGCGTTACTGCACATGCGTAATTCCCCTCTTCGCCCTGCAATCTGGTGACTCATGCCTGCTCATACTATAGCTTTATCACGTCAGTCTCCGAGTGCTACAAGTCTTTTTTTTATGTTTAGAAATTTGTCGCATCTGTGGACTAGCGATCCAGGTGTTAAACTTTACTTCATAGGGTCCCGGGTTCGATTCCCTGGTCGGACCACATAAAAGAAAATGTGGTTTTTCCAATTTTCTAATTTAAAAAAAATTGCCCGGGATTGGATGTGTGCCCGGTTGGCGATAGGCTTGCTAACTATCACATGGTGGGACTTAGTATCTTCGGCAAATCGAGGGTGCCCTGCTTGTGCCTCTGCCTACCTCTTCGGGGATATGGGCGTGAAGATAGTTTACTTTACTGTTGACCCACATAAATTTTATTGTGATGTGTGCACTAGTGGCTTTTGAGTTATAGTTAATAACGTTCTGTGTTAGTCCGAGCTTCTTTGCAGAATAGACCGTCTGCCTTCCTGCCAGGCAGCTCGTAAGCAAAGCTTAAAACAGGTTACCATCGACCGCAGTCGTATTAGCGGGTCGGTGTCGTAATGACTCGTACTAGGTATGACATATTATTTGTTATGAAGCATTTTTGCGGACTGTTTCAAATGAATTTAGCAATTGCAATTTAGCAATGATAGCATTTAAGCTTTTAAACGTAACCATATATTATATTACTTAATTAGATTGACATGTTTCATAATTTTTAATCAAATTTGTTAATAGTACCTAGCTTTGCTCGGTATTTTTTTATAACTAGTATTTTTTTGGAAATCATATTTAAGTACGACCCATAATATAAAATTTCTTAGCACACATTCATTGATTTCGTATCACTTAACAACGCCATCTGCTGGAACAACTTTATTGCTCACAAAAAATAGTATTATTAATCGCCAATAGATGTCAGGAAGAGTTATATTTTTTAGTTTAAACTGTTTCAGTATATTGTTAAATTTATTGTTGTTATTAGTTTAAACACGAATGAAATGACATCTTCTAAAAATTATTTCTATCTAAATCGATTTATCGCCCTCGAAACACCCTACATACCAAATTTCATGAAAATCGTTGGAGCCGATTCCGAGATTCCGATTATATATATATATACAAGAATTGCTCATTTAAAGGTATAAGTCATATTTTTTAGTTTAACTGTTTCAGTTTATTGTTAAATTTATTGTTGTTATTAGTTTAAACACGAATGAAATGACATCTTCCAAAAATTATTTTTAGCTAAATCGATTTATCGCCCTCGAAACACCCTACATACCAAATTTCATGAAAATCGTTGGAGCCGATTCCGAGATTCCGATTATATATATATACAAGAATTGTTCATTTAAAGGTATAAGTCATATTTTTTAGTTTAAACTGTTTCAGTTTATTGTTAAATTTATTGTTGTTATTAGTTTAAACACGAATGAAATGACATCTTCTAAAAATTATTTCTAGCTAAATCGATTTATCGTCCTCGAAACACCCTACATACCAAATTTCATGAAAATCGTTGGAGCCGATTCCGAGATTCCGATTATATATATATATATACAAGAATTGCTCATTTAAAGGTATAAGATAAGATAAACAATAAAACTTTCATGCCTGTAAAGGTCAAATATTTGACACAAATACTTAACAAAAGATCAACTATATTTCAACAACATTTGATTCATAAAACGAATAATACTATGAAAACAGAAAATAGGAGGTCTTTTCTTCATGGTTCGTAAGTTTCAAGACGAATACCAAACTTGGTAAATGTTTTCACAAATGGGTTGTGCGAGGTAAGTAATGTCTTTGGAATCACTCGGTAGACGAACTCCAACCATCAAGATTATGGGAATTGTGCCATCTCTAACACGATGTTCAAAGTTTTGGCTTAGAGCAGTATGTGCCAAGACCAAATGGAATTGAACTCTTTTTGTTAATGTATAATTGTAGAAGTTGTATGAGTATGCAAACTCTACTGGCTGAAGCCAAAAGAAAAAAAAATTAAAAACTAAACAAAAAAAGTATCTTCACGCCCATATCCCCGAAACGGTAGGCAGAGGCACAACCAGGGCACCCACGACTAGCCGATGATACTAAATCCCACAATGTGATAGGTGGCAAGCATATCGCCAACCGGGCACATATTCTATCCCGAGCAACATTTTTTTAATTAGAAAATTTAAAAAAAACCCTATTTTTTTGTTGCCCGACCCGGGATTCGAACCTGGGACCTCATGCAATCAAGTCCAACAACTGAATCACTAGACCACTGAGGATATAAACAAATTTTAATATTACAAATAATTAAAAGGAAAAAAATATAAAAGAACAACGTCAGAATCGCAAATTATAAAGGCTTATGCACGAGAAGTCAAAGGACAACAAGAATCAAATAACACAAACATTTTTTACAATTTATACTTAAATAATTAATTATAAATGTGCTCTCTGAGTCTACTGACGTTATCCTGTCCTAACTATGACAGGTACTGTATTTTTTTAAATATAAATCTTCTAATAGTAATTAACACGACAAAAAAGAATATTCAAAATTTGTCCAATCGTTCACGCGTGATACGATGACCGAGGGCTCCTTTTTTATATTTTTTGATATTTAAGAAAATATTATTTTACTGTCTTACTCACAAAAAAATGTTAAATAACCTCCTAAACAATGCTTAACTAATCATTTGGTTAAGCCTTAAACATTGTTTAAAAATTTGTTACTCATAAAGTACATTTTGACAAGACTTAGTTAAATACTGTTTATCTTGGTAGGTTTTGGTAGAAATGTGGCTGTATGCGTATTTCTTTTGCTAAAAGTGGATTAAACAAATGTCATCCGTTGTCAACATCGTTGTTTCTGAATACAGTGTCGGACATCTATAACCTCTTGCTAAACAGTATTTATATTTCTACAATAAAATACTTGTATTGTACTACAATAAAATTAAATTCACTAGAGTAAATAAAGTTGATGCAACATAGACACAAAACATTTGAACTGATAAACTGCATTTCAAAAATAATGGTTTTTAATGCATCTACATTATGTTACTAAGCTAAATATGAAATGATGTCATTTCTGTAATAAGTATTTTCCCCCGTGTTGGTTCGAGTTCCTTTGTAGAATAGACCATCTACCTTCCTGTTAGACTTCGCGTAAAAAGCGACCATAGGCTTACCGTCACTAGCACCGTGACAACTTACTAGGAGGTGAGTTTCGCAGCGACTTACCCGGATTGTTACCACCGCCTTACCCACTTCTGCGTTAGCGCTTGCTGTTGAATTGTTCCGGTTCGTAGAATAAAGTAGCCGGTAAACTTACTTTTGCTCGGGGCTTAACATCCCAGCCTCAGGTTGAAATCTCACCATTGCCACCTTTGGTGTCTCTAGGCGGCGTGAAATTCTCAGCATCAGAAAATTTGTCTACTTTTTTGCTTCCAATATCATAAAAAAATGCTCTGGAAAACTATTCGTTTCTTCATAGGAGTCATTGGCCATATCCATAATAAAATTTGTTATTATAGTCCTATATTGTTCCAAAACCCAACCTATTCCGTCCAAATTTGTCCAAACTTCAACGAAATCAAAATATTTCAATGCGTGTATCATAGAAAATTCATAAGAATATACAAATAAGTCATATTAAATGGCTACTTGTTGTATTTTTTCAATGCACATAAAATCAGCTGTTTGAAATTTAGTCAGCCATTTTGTTGATTAAAGTTTTAAACAAGGGTCCGAGGCTGTTTAAAGTGACAGCTATGTAAGAATATATATACGAGTATACAAATGATTAACTCTAAGTAGCGTTTATGAATAAGAATTTTTTAAACATTACTTAAATTGGTGATTAAAAGTTAAACAACGTTTATGAATAAAAATTTATAGTATTATATAAGTAAAGATGTTTGCTGAAATATTATAAGAAAGAATCATACTTACTTCCTTTAATTTGAAACGAACCGCTGACAGTTTTCTTTTGCTTGGAGAACTCCATCACCAGATCGCTAGTTACTTCAACTTCAGCTTTTGTTTGAAGAACAACGGACTTCGCAGTTGTGTCCATTCTGAAAAGTAAAAAGTAAGTAACTGCTTCCACGCCCTTTTCTCAAAGAGAAAAGATAGATATTAGATAGTAAACGACAGTTGAGGAGATAGATGAGGATATAGTACACCAAAAAATACCTAATGGATGAGATAGTGTAGGAGAACACCTTACTCAAAAAATGTGTTATGTGACAAACTTAACAACGACCGGGCGCTTATCTAATTCCTGATTACCTAGTCAGATGTCACGGTGCTAGTGACGGTAAGCTTATGCCTGCCTTTTACGTGCTGCCTGGCAGGAAGGCAGATGGTTGATTCTGCAAAGGGCTAACACAATGTCAAATCATCAAATTTTACAAATATTTGAAGCTAGGAATATTCCTCAAATATATATTTAGGAAAAAAATATAATGTATATATGTATGTATAACTGTCACGTTTTGATTGAAAAAATGAACAGCAATCATTCACATTGACATAAATCTCAACGTGATATATTTTTTTATTGAAAACACTGAACGAAAATTTCTAGCGAAGGATTTGATATTAGAAACACGTAATATAAGGACTGAACGTAATATTATCCAGGTTTTTACCGACACAAAGCTAGCGCTTGCTAATATCAATTTTCAAGTCATAACTTTTTTATATGGAACTAGATTCTGTCCATTCTGTTTGCGTAACGAAATTTGGCTTATGTCAAATCTACGTGTTAAGAACGCGGCACGCGAACGAGAAGCGCGAGCGTCTAAGCCGTGAACTTAGGCCGTCCAAACCTAGACGGAATTCTTTAAAAAAAAATCGAACGCAGTAAACTTATACAAGTCGTATATCAGCAATTTTTAATACAAAATTCGTGTACATTTGGTATGGGCAAAAAATTCATTTCGATTTTTCGAGATCGAATTTTGAAATTTCGAATGCTTGTGGCGGGCCTTCTAACTAGCTTAATGTTTAATGTAACATAACATTTTAGTTAAATGTTACTAACTCATTTATGTCCGGTTCCTATATTCAAAAAACGAGTCGTTTTGATTACGAATGGTAGTATTTTGTACGCTTAGTAAGATTACTAACAACGGTTGCTCGTTTCCGACTATTGATTCTAAACATTTTTTGAAAATATTGGTAACGCTCCGTTACTTTTGAACAAACTACGAATGGTTTAGCTGACGGATTACGATTCGTTGATTATAGGAACCGGGCATTAGTCATTGTGTCATCATTTTCTATACATATTATCCACATTGAATGTATTCAATTTAATTAATTCAATTTAATTAAAATGATAATTGACCTCTCTAGTTGTTGCCTTAAAGCTGCGAATCTTGCATTTTTTGTCAATAGATAAACAAATATATCTAGACGAATCGTAGGAACCAATCCTAACCAAAACGCTATTTTATACTACTTATATCATATCTATATTTATACTTTACATGCGAAAATCTATCTGTATCTTAGGTACAATTTTAGGGCTACACCACTTGAACGGTTTCAATGAAATTCGACATTTCCATCAGCGTATTAGAAGTAACTAGAGGTAAAACCAGAGCACACACTACTAGCCGAAGTCACTAAGTCTCAGAAGTGGCATGCCTGTCACCAATCAGGCAAGTATTCAATCCCGGCACCGTTAAATGTTATTAGTATAAAAAAAGGCATCTTCACACGTATATCCCCGAAGAGGTAGGCAGAGGTTATGTTATTAGTGAATTGTAAATACACATTTTCCATTTTTTGTTGCCCAACCTAGGATTTAAACTCCGTCGAAGTCAAGTCCAACGTCAAACTGCTAGATCACAGAGGCAAAAAATAGTAAGATTTATTTGTAATATCAGCGCACAAGTGTGTCACAAGATGCGTGCATCCTGCTTTAATGACGCTGCGTACGAGTAACCACAACGTAAGCGTCGTCACGCTGGTTTTCAGCGACCCCCCCGCGGGTGCTGCTTTGGTTCACGTGTGGCAGAAGCTTTATTTACCGAAAGTGTACAACATGTAAAACAAATGGCCTTTTTATTTATATTTGATTGAACCAATAAACTATGACTGGAACAAGTGGAGCAATCATTCACGCATCTACAAATAATATGTAATAGAATATGTTTCTAGTAAAATCGTTGAATTAAACATTGTGATAAAGAATTTTTATATAAGAAATACGTGAATCATTAAAGGTAATATTTCATATGAAGTTACTTTCTTCCATGTAATGGAATCTGTTTTTTATACCTAATAGCTGTTTGCCCGTGACTTTGTCAGCGTAGAATACTTACGATTTTCATACAAACTTTCATCCGCTATCACAGTCCTTTTGGGGGTTTATTTAAAAAAAATAGCCAACTTAAGCCCAGATTTTAGCTATATGCACATCAAATTTCATCAAAATCTGTTAAGCGGTTTAGCCGTGAAAGAGCAACAGACAGACAGACCAACAGGTAAAATTATTTTCACATTTTAAATATTAGTGTAGCTTACATAAGTATTTTCACGCTTTACTCGATTAAATAAGTGAAGCCGAAGGTATTTTAAGTTCTACAGTGCAATAATTGGCAACCCTAACCCCAACCATTGACTATACTGTCATAGGCAATAGCAAGCCTGTCTATCTGAAGATAAGTTATCAATATTGACCGTCTCTCAATTACTTACTTTATTTCCGAAAACTGTTGATTTTTAAGCCCCGTCACGGTGATGTTCTTGAAATGCACACTAATACCATCTTCCCCAACATCATTAAGGGATACATCTAAGCTTGGTATAACCAAAGGGTCAATGGCTTTGATGTCATATTCCGGTATTCCTTTGCAAGTATTTTCCAGAAACTCCTGAGTGGTTTTACTTAAACAGTCTGTGTCGTGGACGTCACATGGCGTCAGAAGTGGGCCTGTAATCAATAAATATGTTAATAACCAGCTGCTCCGGCGTACTTCGTTCACCCGTTCCGTTTGTATGGAAAACATGTGTCGTTTTTTCTAGTTTCCTCAAACTTGAATGGGGAAAATGTCTATGTCTGTCTTCTGTTTCTGAGCTGCCTCCCTATCAATTTTCAGCCAAATCAGTTCAGCCGTTCTTGGGTTATAAAACATCACTAACACCTCTATCTTTAACATATAGATAAGGAGTTTATTTGTATTTAACAGCATTAATTCACAGTTTATATTATACACAAGGTGGTCTTATAGCCAAACGAAGCGATCTGGACTCAACAACACTTATGTTTAAGGAAACTTACAAATATAGGTTCAGTAGTTAAAAAAATTAAACACACCAAAACTATGAATTAAATTAAAATAGTAATAATCTGAAAAAATGTAAGTAGTGTAAATATAAAAAATTATAAAAAAAAACAATAACTAAATGGAAAATAGTAAACACAGTTTAAGAGGAAATAAATACCATACAAATTATCACAAACACGACATTGGCTTTTAAAATAAAATATTTTTAATAAAGTTTTAAAAGAATTAAAGTTTGTGCACTATTAGAAATATTTACTTTTGCAGAAATCCAAATTTAAATAAAGTTAAATTTAAGTTGGATTTCTGACAATTTCGTGTTGCGATACGTTAAGTTTTTTGCAGTGTGTGTATTTTCGGTGCTAATAAAACAGTCAATTAGTGTGTGTTAGTCACATAGTGTTGTGTGGAGCTGGATGTTTGGGGTCTTCCAATCTGAAAAGTCCAAAACATTCACTACGTACCGACTTGCCTGTAGCGATAGAAATACATACAGGGTTTATGTTGAAAATTGATAGTTACATTATTTTACTTGGATTTAATAAGACGTATAATTAATATTTATTTATTGTATGACTATGAAAAGTGCTGCTGCTGATGAACTTGAACGCATGGGCAGATCTCTATAAACAATAGCTAAGAACCATTCAGATTACGTCAGCTCCATGTAATCCATCCATCATAAAAAGTACTACAATGCCACAGCCAAAACGCACACACACACACACCAACACGCACACGTACACACAGACACGTCAAACATCCCACATTTTATGTCTAGGGTTCAAGAGAGATGTCATAAGTTTAACGCGTCTGTGTGTCCGTAGGTCTGTCTGTTTGCAGTATCATAATTTTTGAATGGACGGACCGATTTCGATGTGGATGGTTTCGTTTGGAAGCTGGCTTGATAGAGATTGTTCTTAGCTAGGTATTTGCGTATATTATGTTGAGTATTATAGAAAACTTTTAAATATCAGTGTTATTAATTAATATCGCCTTTGTGGTCTAGCGGTCCAGCGTTGGACCTAACTTCTTGGAAATCTACATGGAAAAAACATATTTTTAATTTTTTTAAAAAAGAAATTTGTCCGGTTGGCGACAAGCTTTCCACCTATTACAAATTGGGTTTTGCTATCTTCGGCTAGTTGTGGGTTTCCTGGTTGTGCCTTTGCCTACCCCTTCGGGGATATTAGCCTGAAGATATTTTTTCTTCCACTTAAATTAAATAATAATATCAAGAAATAGAAATAAATGTTTTGCAATTGACGAGATAATGATGGGCATGTTAGGAAAGGATCAGAGGGTTTGTTAAATGAATAACGAAGGTTATCATTAAATTTGGAATGTACTTACATGGAAACTTCCGCCTCTAGTCAAGGTTTAGTTAAGAAAGTTTAGAACTTCCTTGTTAAACAATGTGGTTAAGGGTTAATGTTATCGGGCTAGTGATTGGTTTACAGTTATTCTTAGTTGATATATAAGACGGCGTTTTCAATATTTAAAGAATTAGAAAACCATGATTTAATATACATTCTGTATGTGGTCTAGTGGTCCAACTGTTGGACTTGACTTCATATCCCACGGCGTTAAGTCAGTCTCAGGTTGTAAAATGAAAATAATGTATTTTTTTTTATTTTCCAATTAAAACAACTTTGCCCGGGATTGGATATGCTATCCATCACATTGTGCAACGTGTCTTCAGCTAGTCATGGGTGTTGTGACACATCACAGGCAGTCATCGCATCACACCTAAATAGATCACGCGACACGAAGTTCGCCGAGTTGGCTAGTGATAAATAAATATCCCTGGGCAAATTACACAATGAATCAAACCCCAAAGTAAGGAAATTGCTTGTATTATGGGTGTTAGTAAACGATATTATTATACATAGAAATACTATACTAGAATAAATTTAATAAACACTCAGACCCAGAAATGTAAATATATAAATGTTCGTCACACAAATGCATTGGGTATAATAGTAACATAAAGTAAATAAATCAATATTCTCAGACATGTTACACAAATTGAATCTAACCTCAAAGTAAGTCTCATTTGTTTGCGTTAGGTTATATTTTTAATTATGTACTGAAGTAAATTTAATAAAACAAATTATATTTCGTACAAATGTACACCACTATCGGGAAACAAATTCGAAAATCGCGGTTGATCGTCAGCATTATTCATACAAATATACGCCTATATCGGGAATCAAATTTGAGAGTGGCTGTTGATCAATGGCTTTAGGCGTGTACGCTAACCTCCCAACCAACGTGGCGGTCAAAATAAGGAACAACATGACCCACTTGTACGTTAACGTTATTGGGCTAAAAATTTTACACTGAGTTAGCATATAACTAGGGTTATTATTTTCTTTAAAATTATCCCAAGCACAGAGCAAGTTTTAAAATAAAAATACCTTCAATCACTTTATATTTGTCAGTTTATCTCAATTTTAAATTTAACCCAGTGATAACTAAAGATATCAAAACATTAAAACTTACCTTCTGACAAAACAACAGAAGAAAATCCAAGCATTAAAAAGATGTTCACGCAAATCATTTTAACACCACACTCACTTTCATACAAACTCACATGAGGTTAAGAGCAAGTTTATATAAGTAGATAATGACCAAACAAATATCAAAAGTGGTATCTGGATACATAGGTCAGACCTTATCAATGCACGCAAGAGCTCCATATGATTCTTAAATAAGAGGAAACAAACTGACTTTGTTTGTTTATATCTGCATCGCTTATAATATCATCATTGTATGTAACGGGTTCAAAGAAATTCATCTTTTTGTATGTTAGGTTTACCTACGATTACGAAGATTGTTCTATGTTAGGTTATAATATAGTAATATTTTTATTCCGAATTAATATATTTATCTACATACTCAAATATAAGTTTACAGATTTAAATCACAACTTATATTTTAAATGTCTTAAATTTTAATGAATAATTTAATCTAAATAAGATGTATGTATAAGTCCCCATTTCGCGTAGTCATCGCATAACGCATGAACGGGTGGTTTCATTTTGCTTTTCGTTTTTTGTTGTGTTGGTTATCTATATATTAATACGTGATGCTAAAACTTTGGACCCATTTTTACAAAAATTTGGCACGCTTATAGTTTATGTGTAGAAGTGCAGAACGTATTTTTCAATAATAATGCTTATGACGTACATTAAATCAACAAATAAAACATTACCCACACTACCGTGCATTTGACTCACACAAACAAATATATTGATGATAGCGATAAAAGATCACAGATGGCGCACTAAAAAGTTTGGAAACAAAGTAGTTGGTCTTGAAAAATGAAGATGGCGTTCTTATAAACAAGAACGCAATCGGACGAACATTAATAAAATTATTATGGTCGAATATCGACCAACAGGCGACCACTACTTGTTAGAAAAATGTATGATGAGGTAAACCGCGAAAATTGCAGGCAAAAAAATACATCAATAAAATTAAATTAAAAAAATCAAACCAAAAGTAATATATATAAAAGTAAATAAAAAACCACCACCTTACCACCACCACCACCACCGCCTTACCTATTCCTACCGCAATAACGCCATGACGTGTTCCGGTTCGGAGGGTAAGGTAGCCGGTAAACTTACTTTTGCTCGAGGCCTAATATCCCGGTCTCTGGTTGGCAACGCACTATTATCACCTTTGGTGTCTCTAGGCGGCTGGAATTTCTTACCATCAGGAAATCCGTCTGCTTGTTTGCCTTCCAATGTCATAAAAAAAAATCCATAACAAAATATGCGAAAGTCTGTGTGGCTTACTGTCTGTCTGTCTGTTGCTATTTCTAGACTTTGATAAAATTTGCTATGCCTATAATTGTGCCTATAATGTCCTGATAAGTAAACCGTTACCTATGGACATGACTAGTGTGTTCCTCCTATCTTGTGTCCGAGATCTTGAACCACGTGTGCCTATCTACCGGTTATCTTACCCTTTAGCAGGAAATATCACGAAAGCGAGCTACGTTATAACGCCAGTGAGAGGCTTGGTATTGGTATAATTCCGGATGAGCTGCTGCATCATCACATTCAAAAACCGCCAAAACTGCATAACTACTATTTAAAATTCGAATATTTTGTAAAAGAGAATTAAAATATAAAGGGCCACTTGCACGTTTCTGAGTTAAGTATTTAACACGGAGTTTGCGTCTAACTAGGGTTAAATCTCCTTTTATTCGACAGTTTAACTCAATATTAAATGTGATCTTGGAATGTGCAAGTGGCACTCAAGTGTTTAAAAAATTAAATTTAACAATTGCACCATTGATAATTACTTATAAGTAACTATCAGCAGCAGCAGCAGTAGACAGCTTCAACTGCCAGATTACGATTCTTTTCAAACAGATTTGGGTGTATTTTTTAGTAAACTTTAGAAAAGGGTTGAGCTCCGTTTGTCGCCTGTTTGACTGATTTTAAAATCTCTGTTGTTGCTTCAAACAAAAACAGAGATTATAAAATCAGTCAAAAAAGTCAGCATACTTTTAGTTCCCTGTACTCATCTGGACCTGAATGGAGTCCTAAGGATATCGAGAAAAAGTCCTAATTTTTGTGTACCTTGACTTAACGAGATCTGAGTTAGTTTTTTGCAGTTTCACAAATTTTAAGTTTTGTTCTCTCCCAAAATTTGACAATCGCGTAACTCGTCGTCTTCAAAAAAATAACAGGTGCACTCCGAGAGTGCCAGCAGAAGTATAAATTTGAATATTAACGTTTTGAAATTTTTAAATATTAAAATACAATAGTCATTTATTTGATTTTGTTCGAGGGCAAAAAATATATACGTTCAAGCTACCTCACCGGCCAGCGAAATAAAACAGTATGAAATGCAGCGACAACATACAGTGGTTTTACTCTCCATTGCGAATTTTCAGTGAGGTCGCGTATTCTCTCGAGTTTATCATTTTTAGCAATCACTAAAAGCACGACACTGATAAATTTTTAATTCTAAATCAACTTAAAACGAAGGCAATGTAGTGAGTTGTAGTTAGTGAAATATAAATAAAAGTATGACTGACCGCCCCTCGACAACAGACTCCTTAACGGAGTCCATTTGGGTGGCGGAAACAATATTACTGTAATGGTAGCAATATTACTGTAATGGTAGTAAATTGGCTTGACACTTTAAAATGGCTGCAATATTGCATGCATATAGTGAGTCAATTTTATTTTTATAACCCAGAATCATTATATACATATTTGGTATTAAAGAACACATATATGTATATATGGGGGGTATTGGTCCAGGCTCCTTTGCAGAATGGATCATCTGCCTTCCTGCCAGGCAGCTCGTAAAAGGCGAGCGTATGCTTGCCGTCACTAACACCGTTACATCTCACCAGGTGGTAGAGTTACGCAGCGACTCGCCTGGATTGGTAACACCGCTTTACCTATTTTCGTCGCCATAACGTCAGTGCTTGTCATTGACGTGTTCCTGTTCGGAGGATAAGGCAGCCGGTAAATTTACTTTTGCTCGAGGCTTAACAGCTCGGCCTCAGGTTGAGAGCCCACCATTACCACCTTTGGTGTCTCTAACCGGCGTCAATTTCTTACCATCAGTAACTCCGTTTGCTTGTTTGGCTATATAAACAAGAGCGACGTGATACCCGAAAAAAGTATTTTGTTTTTATTTAGTTTTCATCAGAAAATGGAAAAAAAACACATTTTGACTTGTGGACTCAGAAATCAAACTCGGTCCCTTATGTAGTCAATGGCAATACCAGATACAGTTGACAGTTATTTCATTTTAAAGTTATGGGATGGTTCTTCCACACCGGATGTTGTGCCGACGCGAAGTTTAAATTTTTGCCGTAATCGAGTTGCATTTAAAATAATATTTTTTTTGCATAAAATAATGTATAATTACTTACTTTTTTATGAGATTAGAAACAAAATAAGAAGTAAAAAACTTGCAAACAACAAAAGTGTTGATGGTGAGTTGCCAATCTGAATTTGGCGTAATCGGCTTCTTAAAAAAGTATCTTAACGCCCATATTTTCGAGAAGGTAGGAAGAGATACAACTATTCGAAGACATTCATTCCCACAATGTGATAAGTAGCAAGTAGACTTGCCTGCCACCAATCGGGCACATTTACAATCCCAGGGAACCAGAGAATTAAAAAAACGCAATTTTTTTGCCTATCTTGTCCAGTGGTCCGGCGTTGGACTTGACTTCTCGAGGTCATGAGTTCGATTCTTGGGTCAGGAACCAAATAAAAAAAGATATAAATTATAAAAAAATAGATAAAAATGTGTATCCTTAATTTTCTGATAAAAATAGCATTCTTCGGGACTGGATATGTTCCCGGTTGGCGATAGGCTTGCCACCTATCATATTGTGGGACTTAATGTCTTCGGCTAGTCGTGAGAGCACGACTAGCCGATTGCACAATCACATCTCTATATGATTGTGCCTCTGCCTGTCTTTTCGGAATATGGGCGTGAAGATACTTTTTATTTTTGTTCGGGGATCTCAACCAGGACCTAATGGAGTCTAAGTATTGTACCGGATCGCTTGACTACAGAGTCAAAACTTCTTATTTAAGTAAATTTGATACTTTACTCTTTAAAACCGAAACACTATAGTAACAATTACTGATGCTTTGACAGGAGGAACAGGTAAGACTGTTATATTAATTCGTAACACTTGGCACTCGTTTCTTTCATCCCACCTCACAAAGGACATATTTATATATCAATTAGCTGTCCCGGCGAACTTTGTTCCACCCGTTCAGTTTGTATGGGATAAAGTAAAATGTTGTTTTTCTTATATAAATTTTAAAGAAAGAAAAAATTTCGCCCCAGACAGGATTTGAACCTGTAACCTTTCGTCTCAAGCCGACGAATGCTCTAACCAATTGAGCTACTGAGGATTCAAGTCCCGTGGCGAAATTTTTAATTCCTTTCTAACCCGTTCTAACCCGTTAACGCGGGTTGTTTTTCTTAGTTTTCTCGCAAGTGTTTCCTTTTTATTATCTTTTAAACCTTCCCTGGACTTGAACAAATAATTTAAAACCAAAATTAGCAAAATTGGTTCAGCTGTTCTCGAGTTTTAGCGAGACTAACGAACAGCAATTGATTTTTATATATATAGATTAATTTGAAAAAAAAAATTGAAATAAAATAAAAATTGATAGAATTTAATTTATTTACGAAACAAGAAGCTGGCTACTAAAAGTTAAATTGTACTATATAATCTACTACAATCAAGGTATGCAACATCACTACATAATATATAAAAAAAACCGTTTTTCGTTATTTGTTCCTATGGATACTTAGATCTTTAAAACTACGCAACCGATTTTGATGCGATTTTTTAATAGTGACTCAAAAAGAAGGTTAATAACATATAAGTTTGTCCACCTGTGCAAAGCTAGGATGGGCTGCTAGTTTTATGCTAGGTTTGGAGGACCGCCAAAATCAAGCAAGTCCAAGAATTCGATGTGTTAAGGCTTGTTCCAATTCTTCCAATTCTAATTCAATGAACTTAACTAGACATTTATCAATAATAAGTACTTACCCTTTTTTTGCAAAATAATCAACAAAGGTAATAAAAACTACACACAGGACATGTGGTAAGCAGATGGGGAAAGGACGCGGCGGTTACTTACTCGTCGATTAAACACGTTACTTGGCACTCAAAGTGGCAAGTTAGTTACGGGCCAGTTTAAGAGGTGGTTAACGCTACTCGGATGTGATGGAATGCGATCGTTGATTACTTGTCACATTAATAGACGAGTAGATTACGTGGAGCTTTACTTGAAGATGGTGAAAGACGCTCTAAGAGTAAAGCCGAAACAGACAGCTAGTGTAACCTAAAATGTTACTTATATTTGATATTAACATATAATATTAAGATGAAAATATAATAACGATGTCATATTTAATGATGAATTAATAGATAGAAGTAAAAAACCCACTAAATTATCTACCGTTTCATGAAATTCAGTGATTTGTCGATAAAATCGATCATGCAATGAAAATATTCATGAAAGATAACATGAGCTTACTAGTAGGGAGCGTTTTATTTTCCATTTTAATTATTTAAAGGCTTTACTGAATGGCTTCCCCACACCGGATGTTTTGTGTTAATACGAAATTTAAATTTTGCCCGTAGTTAAGTTACATATAAAATTGAGAGCGATGTGCAAAATGTATTTTTTTTACCGCGGATATCGTAGAACACTACTATGAATAATGATAATAATAATTTCAACCCCTTACAAAAAATAGTGCTATATATTTGTCGTGTCTCTTAGTGTATGTGTGTAATCATACACATGTGTGTGCTTATTTATCTGTGTTTGTGTGTGTGTGTGTGTCTTAGCCGTCACAACTACTAATTTAGACTGATTTGGATGCAGATTTTCAACAGATTTCTGTTTGTAAGCTGACGTAGTCGACACGGTTTTTAGATACATAATGTATATTATGTATCTGTTGGGGGTAATAAAAAAATTAGGATTATGTCATTTGTATTCTGTTCTAAATCACTTTTTCATTCTGGATAACAAATATGAACATATGTTGGTCCGATTCCTCTGTGTAGAATAGAGCATCTGCCTCCCTCTCACTCAGCTCTTAAGAGGCCAGCATAGCTTCCATATGTCATCACCAACAAGACCACTGTTGGTTGAATGTGGTGTAGTGTTGAGTTGAACATGCCGTTGTAAGGATCCATTGTCTTAACTATTCCTGTGGCTATAATGATAGACTTGCACAATAGGCAATACCCCGGTCACAGGACAGCAACACACCTAAAACAGCTGTAGGCACACAAACTGTTATTAGTCGGAGATGAGTTTAGGTTGGCTTTCTGTAACACAATACTAAGCAATGAACACAATACAAGCTAGATAAGAATAATGTTAGACTTGGAATTGAATGATTTCTGTGTAGTATAACCAATATTTTGATCTAGTACCAAGTAACAATTCCTAGTAACCACAAGAGAGTTGCTATCCGGAACAATATGTTATCCATCGTTTGCATATCCGTATGTCCATTAGATCGAGCGGGTACTATTATAAAAACTACTTCTTCGAGTACGCTCAAAAAAATTAACGTTAAAAATGTCATTCGGCTGGAACCTGTAAGTTTCTGAACAATATTGTACACACTAGCAACATTACCCACATACACATTGTTTTGCCACAACAAAACAATTTAAGCACACGGTTAACACATATTTTACTTAACATTGTTACGTTATCCACGTTTCGCTAGTTATTGGCTGAGTCCAAATTTTAGACCATGTTTAGTTATACAGGAATCTAATGTTTTTATAGTAAGGCGGTATTAGTTTCATAAAACCCACGACACACAAACACACACATACATCACTTATTTGGCCTTATTTGGTCTTGTTGGCAAACATTACCTAGTTTTTTGGAAATGACTAAGGCTCATAAGACATTTTTAAAATTTACAATTAGGTCACTAATTAGTTCATTTGCACGAACGTGTCCGACGCGTTTGTCTAACGATTTATATCATTATTTAGTTATTTTTCCTATGACAGTTAATAATTGTCTTACGCTAGTATTCGACGAAGTTTGTATATCGATACTGTGCGCTCGGTCTACAAACCATACACATTGTGTATATGAAGCAAGGTTTATCCTTAATCAAACACAATGGTAGCGTACGTTGTTTCAAATGCTGAGATAGTGGTTGTTGTTACAAAAACTTTACGGTTTTGAACAATCCAATTTGTTAATTTACTGGATCTAGTTCGGATACATATCACGCTTACAATTAATACTCATAGAAGATACTTAAAGGTAATTGTTTCTTACGCCAAGAAGTTTTTAACCTAGTTTGAAAAAGGAGGACATTATATGTTCTTCTCCTACATTGTTATGTATGTTAATGCATTTTTCCTTCTTTTATGAACTGATTTTAGAAATCATTTTTTTTATTTGAACTTTCTTTTTTCTTATTTGAAAAAACATGCCACCAAATCTGGATCTAAGGATAGCTTAAGGATAGCATTAGATAGGATTCTAAGGAAATCAAATAAAACACCCTTTTTTGTGTATGTCAATAACTCATATAATAGAAGTCGGAATTTAATACGGTTTTGAACAATCCAATTTGTTAATTTACTTGATATAGTTCTGATACACCTCGTCTACTATTATAACTTATATAGTAGGTACTTAAAATTGATAGTTTCTTATCTCAAGAGGCTTTTTAAACCTATTTTGAGGAAGGAGGATACAATAATAATAAATCATAGCGATAAAATACCTGCAAAATTGTGCACACAGTCTTATTTGACTTTTAAGCCACAGCAAAACTGCAAAAACAGGCTACCATTAAATAAGCCGATTAGATACACAAAAACTTAGTATTTTTCTTAGTTTCCTTGGGGTACCACCATCAGATCTAAGTATGGTAGCAATGAGGTCACCTCAGAAGTATA
>NJDD01003509.1:58472-68813 GCA_002245505.1 Calephelis nemesis
TAACCTTTGCAGACATTTGTCCAAATATAAGATAAACAAGCGTGCTGACAACACACAACCCTGCTTGACGCCAATATTAACATCAAACCAAGGCGATATGTTGCCATTCAGCACCATTGTAAGAATAGACCATCTGTCTCTTTTTTTAACAAGCCCACTGGTGGTATTAAGCAGTAATTGTCCTGGATAGGGATCCACCGCCTTACCTGTTACTGCGGACATATGACTCCGTCACGTTCCGGTTCTATAGGGTAGCCGCTAGACTTGTACAATAGGCCTAACATAGGCATAGGAGACGCACCTTTAACATATATGATGTCTATATTTCATAAATGGCTCTTACACTTCAACGCGTTTGTCCTAGCTCCTTTGCAGAAAAGACTATCCTGCCTTGCTGCCTGCCGCCGAGCTGCCGCTCGCTATCGAAGCCGACCTTTTTCATTTTGAAATATTAACTATATCACATTTTCTTTTAATCCTACTCTTTATTAGTAATTAAATATCTACACGTTCATATCCCAGGTCAACAACCAGGGTACCCAAAACTAGCCGGAACTCTTTATTAGTCTTTTTTTCGAAAGGTGGAAATTCTTATTTTCCAAAAGGAACTGATCCGGAGATCGTCTTATATAAATTTTAACAACAACTGATAAGTGATTTTTGAAATCTTCTCAATAATGCTTAAAGTTGCATGTACTACTTACCTCGTAACCTCGATGTCATAAAGGGCTATGAAAGTTTCATGCTTTATTAAGTTTATCTCAAAAACTACTTGTAGGGTTATAATCAAAAATATACGGAACCACTTCAGGACCTACTTTTCTAAAAAAACATCATAGCTGGCCATTTTTCGACGATTTTCGACTAAACACATGACAAAATCAAAATTGGTCCATCCGTTCAGGCGTTTGAGGAAAATGGATCGATATGTATGTATCTATGTAGGTAGTTTCTTCCATTTTCCTTGCAATGTTCATATTATTCTAAGAGTAATTAACACAACAAAAAGGAATTAGCAAAAATTGTCCATTCAGAAGTGATGCGCTGACCACAAGAAACGAGGATTTATTTTTACATGTTTAGATATAATCCGATCGATTCAAAAACTCGAATCCAAGTTTCGAGAGAATAATAATACAACAAATTTCCATATATATTAATGGTGAACTGTCACAGCTGCACTGGAAACTGCGAAGGATGCGAATTCCGAACGACGGCAAAGGCATTGAGCTCCACGAAGTTGAACCAGAAACAATTACTTGTGAAGTTCTTGGTAAACCAATTGTTAGTTAATGTTGGACGGGAATTGGAATAGATAAGACGTGATTGGTGCGCTACCTTCAGGAGACTTAGGTTTTATGTCAACTTTTCGACTATTAACACCAAATTAGTATATGACAACGGCAAGCATAATGCGATGATGGAAAGATGACGAGGAAATTTAAAGCACTGACGATTAAAACGAAGGGGAGACTTTACCATAATAGTGGATGTAGTCATTAAAAAAGTCTTTAGCAATAATCCTAAAATTACAAGTCTTCCATGACCTTTTTCTTCAAATACCCTTTTCTTAATGTAGCTAAGAACCATGCCGATCACGTCAGTTTTTCAGTAAAAAATCTACATCGAAATCGGTCCATCCATTCGAAAGTTATGATGTCATACAGATGCGTCAAATTTTTAATACCCCTCTTTCCGTCAAGGATTAAAAATAGCAATACTAATTTCATTATTTCCATCCTGATGGCAAGTTAACCGTGGCTTATAAACAACATGAATGTTACAGATGCGTTACTCTCCTGTGATCTCGAAGTTAGATACGTTCACAAGCTATCTTTTTAACCTAACCGGACACTGTCATCATGGCGGCAGAAACAGGTAAGGTATTAGATCCCAACCTGGGTATCACTCTACCCATGAGGACCCATGATCTTAAGAACTACCAGCCAGGGATTTCGATGGTCTATTCTATAGAACCCAGACTAACCCGAAGAAAATATTCGTAATTGCACATGGCAAGGCAAGCTTTTGCAGTTAGAAAATCTAAAAATTCAAAACCGGGAGTAAAAAATAGGTTTTGAAAACCATCAATAGAACGATGATCGTTCTTGTCTTGTTCCAATGAGGGTAGATTAGGTGGTATGCATGCACGTGTGGCTCAAAACCCATAATATATCATTATACCAGTAACATCAAATACGATTAGTAGCGTTACTTTTGCATCTCGATTTCATGCAAATTAGAAATTGGAATCGGATTTGTGTCATTTTGTATATTGAGCACAAAACTACCTATCAATATTTAGTAGCAAAAAAATCAACGAATCCGATATAATGATTTATTGTTTATTATTAACTGAATATAAATAATTCACTAGTATTGTGTTCAAAAATATTTAAATTGACATATCCGATTCCAATTTCAAATCTGCGTAAACTCGAAATTCAATATTAATCCTACAGAAGTCGCCTTCTTCTACGCTATCTTGTAAAAAATATCCATTGGTACTAATTTACTTTAAAATCTGTTCTAAACAACGGCCATTTTGTGGAATGGTTATTAAGAGATACCATGGCTTAGCTCGAAAGTGACGTTGAGCGCCTAAACACGGAGTTTGTTATCTCCGTATGACGCATTTAGACTAGATTATGTCTTGGGATAATATCAAAATTAAGATTGTGGTTTATTCCTCGTGTTGGTCTGGGCTCCTTTGCAGAATAGATTATCTGCCTTCCTGCCAGGCAGCTCGTAAAAGCCCGTCACTGACACTGTGATATCCTATTAGCTTGCTCGACTTGCTCAGATTGGTGTTTATTTATTAATTACTGCCGCCTTATTTATTCCTGCCGCCATAACGTCAATGTTTGCCGATGACGTGTTTTGGTTGGGACGGTAAACCCGGCCTAGGTGCCAAGGGTACAGCCTTGTCGTGGCTGGGGGGGCTGAGTAACGGCGGTAGAGGTGGGACCCGGTGAAACCAAGTGGACCAGAACGACTGCTCCTCAGTACCCTTTTCCGGCCAGTGGTGATATTTGACCCGCGTGGGGTGTACCTAGGCGCAATTTCTTACCATCAGGAAATCCGTCAGCTTGTTTACCTTCCAATATCATAAAAGAAGTCAATAATCAGTTGTTTGAAAAAAGCATTAGTACATACCTAAGTCACTAGAAATATTGTTTTCATATCGAAATGCGAACGCTTATTCATTGTGTTACACTTGCCAATCGCATTTGCAACAGAGAGATCCAAGAAAGAGTGGGATTGAAAGAAAGTTTAGGTATAAAAATAACGACAGGCATGCTTTCTTCATACGGTCATGTAGAAAGAATGGCAGATAAAATATTGACAAAACAGACATACAATCCGAATGTGGATGGACTTGGTACTCGGGGAGACCTCTTACAATCAAATCCAAAGGTTGTATCAAGTGTCTTTGAAACGGGGGTATTTTTATGAAGCTAAACTACAAACTCGTAGGACTCATGACATAATATGGCAGTCGATACTATCTGCCTTTCCCGCAAGGGACTTGGCGTTAAGATGTATGTATGGATGCTCGTATATTATATTTATAGATACAATATTAGTATTAGAAACTATTATCAATGCACAAGATATATTATCCATACAATCTATATATTAACGATTTTACGAAAATTTCGCGGAAAATAAAATTTGGCACAATCATAGTTTATGTGTAGGAGAAGTGCAGACCGCTTATACTTTTTCAATAATAATGCTTATAAAGTACATTAAATCAATAAATAAAACATTACCCACACTACCATGCATTTGACACACAAACAAATAAATATATTGATTTTGACGATAAAAGATCACAGATGGCGCACTAAAAACTTTGGAAACAAAGTAGTTGATTTTGAGAAATGAAGATGACGTTCTTATCAACTAGATATTAAAATTTATTATGGTCGAATTTCGACCAACGGGCGACCACTAGTTATGTTAAATGCGAAAGTTTGTCTGTTTGTTATGCTTTCACCAATTTAATGAAATTTGTTATTTTATGTCTTTACATACACGTCATACAAGACCAATGTTCAAAAAATCAATCACCGAAGTACTATAATGGGAGATAAAGTTTTTATTTGTTAGAAAATTATGTTGAAGTTAGCATAAATATTTCCAGTAATGTTGATGAGATCATGGTAAGCAATTAGTATGCTCATATTAGCAGAAGATCCGACTCGAAATCGACTCACACTGAGCTGATAAAATAGAATGTTATAACGACCGCCGCCGCTTCATGGATTCCTGGCTACCTTAACGTCAGTGCTCGACACTATATTATGCCGGTATGAAAAACAAGGTAAAAGTACACAAAAGGCTTGACATGTTCAGGTTGGCACTGCATCATTAATAGCTTCGGAGTAAGACCAGGCAGAGTAAGACTAATGTGTGTTTCTTATAGAAATTAGGATTACCTATATTTATTTTATTAGAATTTGTTGCACGGTATAGGATATGTGCCCGGTTGGCGATAGGCTTGCCACCTATCACATTGTGGGACTTAGTATCTTCGGCTAGTCGTGGGTGCCCTGGTTGTGCCTCTGCCTACCCTTTGGGGATATGGGCGTGAAAATACTTTTTTTATATATTTATTTCTTAGCATCAAAGAACCCGTCAGCTGTATACATAATATACAATATTTATATTCTATTACCATGAAAATAGCCTATTTATGTCGGTCAAAAATTATGCCAATGGTTTGTAACCTTGGAATTGACATACAAACAAAATATGATTAAAGTAAATTTGCAGACTCATCATAAACAAAGCTATTACTATAAGTTATTGAAAAACTTCCAAATAATGGGAATAATATTCGAATTTGGATGTTCCACAGAATAATAAGACAGACTTGAGATGGCATTTTTGCTGTGTTTTTGTTGTCTCACAAAAAGCGCTGTCTCATCCTTATGTTTGAAGTGGACTTCTTTTTAACCGACTTCAAAATGAAGGAGGTTCTAAATTCAAATAGTAATTGAAAATAATGTCTGAAAGGGGCCAGATTAGGGTTTTTAGTCACTCTAAAATAAACATGCATCGATTTGACCAAGGTTCAATCCCTGTAAGTGTCAAATTTCTTTAAAAAATATTTAGGGCCCCATGCCATTCCTTTGAGACACTTTCCTATTTTCAAGAACTTCGTCCTTTCAAAAAACTAACTGGGTTTCTAAGGTATTAAGGTACAAACACATACAAATGATTTCAAACCTATGCCGATATAAAATATAAACTCTTTTGAATTTTGCGTGTTAAGTTTACGAGGGTATTGTTGCTTAACCTATTTTGAAAAACATTGTTTTATTAACTACTCTTATACTCCTTTAAATTGATTTTTAGCAAAGTTCACGTCATTTAATTTGAAATTTTGAAGTTTCAAATAATTTCATTTTTAGTATTTTCTAATTTATATTTGGAATACTTTTTTCACATAACTAACGTCGACACAAGTACCACTTGCAGTCTGCAAGTAGTACTTGTGTCGACGTTAGAATAATATTACTACCCTATCAGAATCGCGGATTTATACTCAGAAGATCCAATAAAAAAAAATCAATGGCCTTAGGTTGAGAGTTATTATTCGAGTATAAACAAGGAAACGCCATGTGCAGGCATCGAATTCAAAATTAATCGACTTTGTCGAGTGTTCGTTTTTGCTACTCATGTTTCTTTACTTAATATGTGAAGTAGATGTTTCGTGCAATTACTTAGGAAAGCCATCTTGGAAAATGAAAGGGTTCATTACTTCCCTTTCTAATAAGCGCTGGGTACTTGGGTTTGCTAATTAGATTTCTCTACTCAATGTACACGGTCATTTATTACTAGTTATTTCATTAATTATTTTCCTGTAACGGGTTAGTTGGAAGAAATTTATTTTATTAGAAACTAGCTTTTCCGGCGAACTTCGTACTGTCCGTTTAGGTTATTCAACCTGTACAGGAGAAAACGAAATACTGGTTTTCCTAATTTATGTAGACTAGCTGTTCCGACGAACTTTGCTTAATTCGTTCAGTTTCTATGGAAAAAATTAAAATGTTGCTTTTCCTAGTTTTGTCGTAGTCGCAATGGTACAACGTATTTCACGTCCTGTTTCTAAGCTACATCTTTACTAATCTTTAACACACAGGATAGATTTTATCCCAAAACAATGTTCCTGTGGGACCACGCGGGAAACGCCGCGGGCAACATCTAGTTTACATTTATATCTTTACACTTTTTAAGCCAGACAGAGTGAACCTGTTAAATGTATAATCTTATAATATAAGAATCAATAAAATAATAGTAATAATAATAAGGTATTTCTAAAATAGGTTTTCAAATTCAAGAAGATCTTATCAAAGATATTTACAGAAAAAAAATCGTGACTCAAGTGTCTTGATCTAGAACCAAATTTCAAAAAAAAGAGGAGGGCTTTATTTTTATGTGTAAGCTAAATGATTCTCCGTAATTTCAGGACCATTTTTTTAATTCTAAAGAGCACACTTCTGAGGCCCCATTGTCTGGAGCCTGGATGTGATGATGAATTTAACAAGGGAATCCAGTAAAAAGAATAATAAAATATCGTGATTTTAAACCAACTTTCAAAAAAGGAAGACGACTGTATTTTTCTATGTAAATTTAATGATTCTCCGTCATTTTGGAACCGAATTTAAAAGTTTTTTTTATTTGAAAAAGCATACTTCTGACCATAATACCGTACATACCGTACATATACTACCGTGCATGCTAGTCTTTATATATTATATAAATATTTAATACACAATAAAGATACAAGCTATCAGCCATGTGATAATCGAGTAACTACAAAAATCCCTTCTTGGCTTCCCCTACCATAATCTACTTCTCACTTTGTAAAATTCCGGTTGTTTGTTTGTCTTTATGACAAACTTATAGTTCCCGTATAAAAACGATACGAAAAGTGAATACAAACATGTATTCTTAACAAATGTGTATTCTTGACGCGTTCACGTTAAAACACTTCACACCTGAAATCATAAAGTTTTACGAGGTGTGTTTTGTGTCTCTCTTTATGTTTCACAGATACAACCTTATTTGTGAACTTTTTGACAACACGGCCACGTGCTTGCAATAAACCTAGCACGTGTTGCGTCTAATGTTTTTGGGAATTTAGAAGTGCTTGCTATTTACGACTATTGAACGTGTTTTAAAAAGACTACAACAACAACTGTGCGATTCCGAAGACATTTTTTACCCCGTCACCTTTCTGGAAACAGTTACTAAATATTCTCAAACGATTATGACTAACGAACCTTCAAGAAATGAGCGTGTTCATTCCTTAAAGGTCGGCAACGCATCTGTGATACTCCTGGTGTTGCGAATATCCGTGGGTGGAGGTGATCACTTCCCATCAGGTGACCTACTTGCTCGTTTGCCTCCTCTTCTATATAAAAAAAGAAAGAAGTGTACAACTCGATTTCATAAATATTTTTTGTGAGTTTGTTTTGCGATTATTCCATCTATTATAAGGCGATTAATAAATAAATTCCTCTTATAAATCTGTAGATACCTAACACACGAATTCCGCCGGAGAGCGGAGAGGTGGTGCATTACATACGAGTAACGAGGCACAGCATAACCGCGCGGATCGACGTAGATGCAGGTATTTTATGTAATTCCATGAATATCTCATTTAGAGTTCTGCTTCATAGGAATGAATGAACAAATTTTATGTTTTTCTTTCTACTCCATAAAAGCCAGATTGTTTCTACTACTTCTATGTCCATTTCTGCCAGTGAACTTTAACAAACTGGTCATAACCGCCTTAAATCAATCCACGTCAACAGGTGCGTAAACTACCTTTCTCATATATATATTTTTTTAAATACAGGGTAACTTTGAAGGGTCCGGCCAAATTTTAATATAAGGGGAATTGTCTTAACAGGTAATGCATTTAAAATGTTATTGTTTAAATTATACGCTATGTCATACCTAGTACACTGCGGTAGGTGGGAACCAGTTTTATGTTCAGTTTTAGACTTTGTATTTTGAGTTAGATAAAAAGTACAATCTCGAGCAACGTTATTTTTATTAGGAAAGTGAAAATACAAATAAATTCAGGTTGACAACGCACCATTACCATATTTGTTACAGTACCATATTTTGTATCTCTATGCGGCGTGAATTTCTTACCATCAGGAAATCCGTCTGACTGTTTGCATCCAGTATCATAAAAAAAAGTAGGGATCTACCACCTAAACTATTCATGCCCCCATAACGACTCTGTCATGTTCTGACAGAGTCGTTATGGAGGCATGAATAGGGTAGGTAGCCGGTAGACTTGCACAATAGGCCTTACATCCCAGCTTCAAGATAGCGACGCATGTAACATCTAGGATGTCTATAGGCCGCAATTATCTCTTAACACCAAGAAAGCCGTGTGCTTGTGCGCTGACTTATCTCATAAAAGAAAGAATACATGTATCCAAAGGAACACAACGTAGAGTATACACAACAAAAGGGTATATAAATACTACGTAATAGGAGGCGAGACTTCCATAAATACATAGCAAACCCGAATTTTGTATGAAGTTTTCTTGAAAAAATATAACCCGTATAATTTGAAAATAAGTCTAAAGGCATTCAGATATATGGCAACTAGTATCCTATGATTTGGGTGAATAAAAAACATAGCAACCAATTATTGTACTTAAACGTAGAAAACTAGTCTTATTAAAATAATACTGCTTAAAGACATCATGGTGCTGCCCTTACCTAGTTTTTAACACCCACACCAACATTGAACTTCAAGGAGTCAAACTGACACCCGATTGCTAGACCACAGAGGCGATAACAGATCACAGATGAGTGATGTTAATATTAAGTTAAGTGATCGTAATAATTATTTTTAAACAAACTAAACTAAACTTAAATTAAATTAAGAGACTAAAAAGATGAAAGTTAACAAAGATTTTAACTATACAATAAGGGGATATTTCATCCTGTATTTTAGTTAATTTGACGTACTTTCATTTTGTTGACACCGTGCTTACGTAGTACATATTTCTTTATAATTTGAAGTGCTAGACTCACTTTTTAAACGTACGTTATAAATAAATAAATATCCCTGATAATTGAATCTAACCCCAAAGTAAGCAAACTATATGCTTGTGTTATGGGTTTTAGTCAACGATACTAATACATATAAATACTTAATAGATACCAGAATAAATTTAATAAACACCAGACCCGGGAATGCAGATATCTAAATGTTCATCACACAAACGCCTGCCCCCGTCGGCAATCGAACCCGAGCCTCGCGGTTAGTCGGTGTAGTTAGGCGAGTAGGCTAGCCATTCGACTAACGAGGCGGTCACATTGTATCAAATATAACAATATACAACTACTTAAAGGCATTACATAATTATTTTGAGTTATATGGTAGAGAAAGAAAATACCGTGTATTACGCAATAACTTGACAGTTGACACTTTGACAGCATAGAAAACCGGAAAAAAAGAAAAACTAGAAAAAAAGAAAAACTAGAAAAAAAGAAAAACCGAAAAAAGCCAAAAAAAAAGTTGATTAAGCCTCAACAATTACCAAGCTTTTTCTTGGCGGATTAATGTTATCACACCCTGTCTCTTTATCTTACTATTACTTTTTGTACGTTATATAAGTTCCTTATGTTTAAAGCAAGATTAGAGTTTTAGTTTTTTTTTATACCTGTGTGGCAAGTTTAAGTCTGTTAATAACTGTTTTATTTATATTTTTCTAGACTCGATTTGCATAATGTTGTGCTTATCCCAACGTTACTTTACGGAAGCGACCGTTAAGTGTGACAGAAAAACAATAAGAGTAATAAAATAAAAGCGGTCGAAATGAGAACGCTGCGAAAAAAAAAAATTGGTGCTATGATCGTGAACTGCATTCGTAGCACTGTGATGCGAGTCAGATTTGGATTGAAAAAATATATTGGTGTAAAAAAGAGAAAGGGCATTCTCCGTTTTTTAGTTATTTTCACAGCATTATGTCATACGAAATTTTTCTCTGGGGGAGTTCTGCCAATGTTAATACTATATTTGTTTTAAAAAAAAGGACCACACTAGCAATTTATAGCTTAGGCCCAAAAGTTTCCCTGAGAGAAAAATTCAAAGAAATTAATGTTCTAACTGTTATTTACCAGTAGGTACATCTTTAAAAAATTAGTTTTTGTTCAGGAGAATATACATTCATTTAAAAGAAATTGTGATAGGTATACATAATGTAAATACGAGGAATAAAAACAATCTTTCTGTGCATGTTATATAAAAAACGATTATATGAAAGACCTGCCATTAAATAAAAAAAAAGTATC
>NJDD01003509.1:88063-99597 GCA_002245505.1 Calephelis nemesis
GAGCTGACGTAATTGAGATGGTTCTTAGCTATTGTTTATGGAGATCTGTTCATGCGTTCAAGTTTATCAGCTCATTTGCAGCACTTTTTACTTTTCATTTTCATACAACAAAGATATTTGAATTATACTTATTAAATCCAAATTAAATTATTTAATTATCAATTTACCACAAAAAATGTATTTGTATTACATTGCTACAAAACAGGTAAGTCGGTGAGTAGTGAATGTATTGGACTTTTCGGAAGATCCCAAATATCCAGCCCCACACAACACACACACTAATGAACTCTTTTATTAGCACCGAAAACTTAACATATCGCTTCGCAAATTTAAGAACTTTATTTAAATTTAAGTATGGATTTTGGCGAAAATAAATATTTTTAAAACTGCACAAACGTTTAATTCTTTTAAAACTTTAGTAAAAATACATTATTTAAAAAGCCAATGTTGTGTTGGTGATAATTGGTATGGTTTACTTCCATTTTAAGCGTGTTAATTATTTTCCATTTATTCTTGTTTCCTGTTTACACATTTTTATATTTACACTACTAACATTTTTTTCTTTTCATTATTATTTGGATTTTATCAAATAGTATGTGTTTAGTCTTTTAACTACTAAACCTATATTAATATAGTTTCCATAAACAAAAATTTAGGCTGCTAGAGATTGTCTTGTTTTGTGATAAGACCACACTTTTTGTGTAATACATACATAGATAATTAATGATGTTAAATAATAATTAACTCATCATCTTTTTGTAAATAATAGACGTGTTAATAACACTATTTATAACTTAAGAACGGCTGAACTGATTAGGCTGAATATTAAAAAGGGGTAGCTTAGAAACAGGAGACAGACATAAGATGCTTTGTCCCCATTCGATTTTGAGGAAACTTGGAAATACGACATTTATTTTTTAATACAAACGGAACGGGTGAACGACGTACGCCGGAGCAGCAGTTATAATTATATTTATTGATTACAGGCCCACTTCTGACGCCATGTGACGTCCACGACACAGACTGTTTGAGTAAAACCACACAACAGTTTCTGGAGAATACTTGCAAAGGAATACCGGAATATGACATCAAAGCCATCGACCCTTTGGTTATACCAAGCTTAGATGTATCCCTTAATGATGTTGCGGAAGATGGTATTAGTGTGCATTTCAAGAACATCACCGTGACTGGGCTTAAAAATCAACAGTTTTCGGAAATAAAGTAAGTAATTGAGGAACGGACAATATTGATAACCTATCTACAGATAGAGCAAGGCCTACTAGAGTTTTGTTGATAAAACATTGTTATTTAATATTGAAAGATAACAATGGCTTGGTAACTGATCTAAAATGTTATTTATCTCTCATCTTAGATAGGTTATTGATATTGGATGTGTTGGTCCGGGTAGGCTGAGTAGAATATACCATCTGGCTCTCTATCAGTACCAACTAGGCCACTGGTGGAAGAGTTCTGTACAATGACTTGCTCGGGTAGGGATCCACCGCTTCATGTTCGGTCGACTGTCATGTTCCGGTCCAAACGATACGGCAGCCGACTTGCACCACAGGCTAACTTCCTCGTCACAGGACAGCAACGTATCTGTAACATCTATGGTATGTATAGGCCACCAACATATTTGTCTCTTACCAACAGAAGATCTGTATGCTTATTCGCTGACCTATCACATAAAAAGTCCATGTAAAATATTGAAGCCAAAACGAAATAATCAAAACAGTTTCACAATGATTTCGAGTAAAGGACTAAAATAATTTATTACACCCCCCGTGTTGGTCCGGGCTCCTTTGCAGAATAGACCGTCTGCCTTCCTGCCAGGCAGCTCGTAAAAGGCAAGCATAGGCTTACCGTCATTAACGCAGTGACACTTGAATGGCATGGCTATATTGAAACATGGTAATAATATGTGCATGTGTATTACTGATGCTTAGGTTTAAGGAATTTATTTCTCAAAAAGAATATTACATTCACTTACATTGAGAAACAATATTTTCTTACATATTTCACATATTTTTACTTCACGGACAAAAACACACAGTTTTTTTAACTAAAAACTAGAATATGTGTAACAGTAATTTACTTAAAAATATGAGGGTATTCCTAAAAATATGGCATATACTTGTCCGAAACGAGTTATTAGACTCGGCCGGTCACAGATACTAGATGAGTTTATTTAATGTATTTATCTTGTTAAATATACTGATATTAGAAAAGTTAAAGGATATTACAGAGATTATGGTTCTATTATGGTATTTAAATTACAATAAAAAGGGAAGGAAATGAAAAAAAGAGGCTGTGCCTTTATATATGTAGGGTTAAAGGATTTCATGAATTTGCATGAATGGTATGTAATTAGACACGTATATAAATTATTATTATTTTAGGTTTTACTTTTTGTTGCGTTTTAAATGACAGATGCTTCAATAAATGTTTGCGTCATTTTTCATTGCGTATATAATTTTTCATTTTTTTTAAAGTTATCTGTATGAAAAAAGTGTTGGCGTTAACTACGTAAAGTCTCGAATTCGGTACCAGGATCGGACTATTTAAAATGTGTTTTTTCAATTGTAAAAAAAAAACAGTGTTACCTAGGATCGTACATTTCATCGTTGGGGATAGGGTTGCTACTTATTGTACTGTAGAACTTAAAGTACCTTCAGCTTATCGTGTGTGCCTTGGTTGTACCTCCACCTAATTAATCGAGGAAACGAGCGTGAAAATATTTATAATCCACACTAATATTATAAATGTGAAAATCGTTTAGCTGATGCTATATCTGTTGCTCTTTCACGGCTAAACCGCTAAACAGATTTTGATGAAAGTTGATAGGCATATAGCTAAAATCCGGGTTTAAACATAGTCTATTTTTTTAACATCAACCCCCAAAGGACTGTAACAGGGGATAAAAGTTTGTATGAAAATTGTAAGTTATATAGATGCTTGCGTTTCGCGTCCGCGTGTCGTGTTCTTTACTCGTAGATTTGACATAAACCTAATTTCGTTACGCAAACAGAATGGGAAAAATCTAGTTTCATATAACAAAGTTATGACTTGAAAATTAATATACGGTAATGGCAAGCACTAGCTCTGTGTCGGCAAATTCCTGTATAATATTATGTTCAGTACGTGTTTCTAATAGCTAATCCTTCGCTACGAATTTTCTTTTAGTGTTTTCGATAGAAAATATATCACGTTGAGATTTAAATCAATGTGAATGATTGCTTTTCATTTTTTCAATCAAAACGTGACAGTTCAATACATCATTATATTTCTTTCTAAATATGTTCCCAATTTCCACTATTTGTAAAATTTTATGGTATAACATTGTGTTCGTTCGGGCTCCTTTGCAGAATAGATAGATAGATATAGAATAGAATAGACCATCTGCCTTCCTGCCAAGCAGCTCGTAAAATGCGATCATTGGTTTACCGTCACTAACACCATGACATTTTACTAGATGGTAGAGTTTCGCAGCGACTCGCCCGGATCGGTACCAACGACTTACCTATTCTTGTTTCCATAACGTCAGTGCTTGAAATTGACGTGTTCCGGTCCGGAGTATAAGGTACCCTTCAAACTCACTTTTGCTCGAGGCCCGGTCTCAGATTGACATCGCTCCATTACCACCTTTGGTGTCTTTAGGCAGCATGAATTTCTTATCATCAAGAAATCAGTCTATTTGTTTACGTCCTAATATCATTCAAAAAAACTGGAGTCAAAAGCGAAATATTCAGAAAAAAACAACAAAAATATTTATTTTATATGCTAAATAAGCATAGCTTTTCTAATGCTAAAATATAACCACCTTCCATCCTTTCACCAGGGTGTTAGGCGTAATGTGCAAGTCTACGAGCTACCCTGGAGAGCTATTACTCGGCAGTAAAAATACGGTCACTATAAAGGCAGGAATAGGTAAGGTGGTGGATCCCTACCTACACTTGTTGCTGCAAAGCACCGGTTAAAATATGTGTCTCCTTCAATAGTCTATTAAAAACAACGTAGCCGGGAATTGGATACGCACCTGGTTGGGGATAAGTTTTTCTCTTATCACAATATTGATGTAAGGTATTCTTCTCTACTATTTGCTCTTCTATTTCCTTAAATATCTCCTCTACTATATAAAACCTTAGATACTAGATAGTAATATCTTTAAGTATAAAGGCGTCAAAGCAGTTACTTTTAACTTTTCAGAATGGACACAACTGCGAAGTCCGTTGTTCTTCAAACAAAAGCTGAAGTTGAAGTAACTAGCGATCTGGTGATGGAGTTCTCCAAGCAAAAGAAAACTGTCAGCGGTTCGTTTCAAATCAAAGGAAGTAAGTATGATTCTTTCTAAGAATATTTCAGCAAACAACTTCAACTATATTATGACATATTTTTTTATTTAAAAATAAACATAATATTTTTTATACCTGAACGATTGGACCAATTTCGAATATTCTTTTTTGTCATGCTAACTTCTGTTAGGAGAAGATTTATATGAAATAAGTACAGCATTCATAGTTAGAACAGGATAGCGTCTGTTCACTCAGAGATCATATTTATACTTCTTCTTCTTCTTTTATAAATATGACTTTCGATCGTTTTTCGAGACTACTTTGTCAACGTCAAGTTAGTTAATTCTTATTTCTTATACAGTCATTAGTCACTATGTACAAAGTCATGTCAGGTCAGGGTCTTGAGTAAAGCGGTGGCTTCGTTACTCAAGCTAATCTTGGAGATTTGACGGCAGCGAGGAAATAGACGATACACTAATTTCGTCATGATTATTTCATTTGCGCACTTTCACTGAACAAAATTAATCTAATTCTTAGCTAAATTAATCAATTTCACTCAATATAAACACGAAATTCAATAATAATAAAAATATTACGACTACCTTCATTCACGATGGCGCCAAAACTCCTGTATATTTTATAATGAATTATTTAAGTATAATTTGTAAAAATTGGTTGTGTTATTTGATTCTTGGTGTCCTTTGACTTCTTGTACATTAGTCTTTATAATTTGCGATTCTGACGTTATTCTTTTATAGATATTTTTAAGTAAGTTTGTTTATTTTTTAAACACTTTTTTTGGCTTCAGCCAATAGAGTTTGCATCCTAATACAACCTCTTCAATTATACATTGCCATAAAAAAATTCAGTTCCATTTGATCTTGGCTCATGCAGCTACAAGCCAAAACTTTGAACATCGTGTTTGAGATGGCACAATTCCCATAATCTTGATGGTTGGAGTTCGTCTACCGAGTGATGTCAAAGACATTACTTACCTCGCATAACCCCTTTGTGAAAACATTTACCAAGTTCGGTATTCGTCTTGAAACTAACGAATCATGAAGAAAAGACCTCCTTTTTTCTGTATTCTTAGTCATATCCTTTTTTGCATAAAATACTGTTGAAATATATTTGATCTTATGATAAGTATTAGTGTCAAATATTTGACCTTTCCAGGTATATAAGTTTTATTGTTTATATAAAATTTGATTAATGCATTATAAAATATTATGTCAATCTAGTTAGAATATATGGTTAATTTAAAAGTCTCAAAAGATAATGACTTTTAGGTATCATTGCTTAATTGCAATATTTATATATTTATAACATTGGAAACAAGCAGACGGATTTCCTGATGGTAAGAAATTCACGAAGCCTAGAGACACCAAAGGTGGTAATGGTGCGTTACCAACCTGAGGCCGGGATGTTAGGCCTCGATCAAAAGTAAGTTTACCGGCTACCTTACCCTCCAAACCGGAGACTTAATGATGTTATAGCGGCAAGAATAGGTAAGGCAGTGGCACCAATCCTGATGATCCGCTGCAAAACTCTACCACCTAATCAGATGACACGGTGTTAGTGACGGTAAGCCTATGCAGGAGCAGGAGCAGGAGGGCAGATGGTCTATTCTGCAAAGAAGCCTGGACCCACACAGGGTGAATGGTCCTCAAAAATGCTTCACTTGATATCACGATGACAAAACTAGTACGAGTCATTACGTCACCAACCTGCAGATACGACTGCAGTCGGTGGTAACCAGTTTTAAGATTTGCTTACGTTATAACCATGAATCTTGTATTAGCTTTTGATAAAAATTATAAATTATTTCTTTTTGAATATCAAATTACTTCATAGATCGAAAGTGTTATCGATTTCGAATCGTTTCTCAAAATTTGACTGGTGCTTAAAATGTCACCTTGTATAACAAATAGAACTTTATTACGTAAGGTTACTCGTAATAATATTATATTAATATCAAAGTTAAATAAAATATTATAAATTATGTCAGTTTAATTATTTTTTAACACATACAATTTTATTAATATGAAAAAAGGCAATTTAATAAAAAGTATAAATTAGTAAGTTTCTGATGTAGATACACTGATACAACTTCTGTAAAATTTATACAAGATTACAGATAGAAATTGATTGATAACAAAATGAAAACTGGCTAAACAGTGAAATAAATGTAAAAAAAAGTATCTTCACGCCCATATCCCCGAAGAGGTAGGCAGAAGCACAACCAGGGTACCAACGACTAGCCGAAGATACCCCACCCATCCCACAATGTGATAGGTGGCAAGCCTATCGCCAACCGGACACATATCCTATCACGAGCAACATTTTTTTATTAGAAAATTGGAAAAACCCAATTTTCTTTTGTTGCCCGACCCGGGATTCGAACACAGGACCTCATGCAGTCAAGTCCAACAACTGAACCGCTAGACCACAGAGGCGATGAAATAAATGTACCTACTTATTATGAGTATTTTCGGTGTAAAAATAAAGTTTATAAAGGTGTCTTGATAATGTTTTACTGAGTAGTGTCTGCCAATTAATGAATGAATGATTTTTTTTGGGAAAATATGCAAGTTCAATTAACTTTTCTAATTTAATAAAAGTTTATTTGTATTTAACTTATAAATCTATGACACGTTATACCTTTCAAAGCTATAAAACCGAACTTTATTGCAGTCTCACAGTTTCAAAGTGTGTTGGAAACAAGCTTTGAGGGACTTTGAACCTTTCTAAAACAAGTACGGTCTGGGTGTTCAAGGATCCAAGTTTATTATAGAAACTACTGCACTAGAACACTATGAAATGAATTTAGGTTTATTATTCAAAAATATTGTTCAGTAATTTAAGTTCTAGCCCTGATGATGCTGTAAAAAGCGAAACCGGTAGGCTATTTATAAAATAATAAAATATAAGTGATACGTAAAACAGTATAAGTGTTTCTTCATTTAAAAATATGAATATTTGGAAGTTTTACCAAGCGCCGACGATGGAAAATATCAAAAAAAATTATTATAGCGATTCAATACGTAAGCGGACCTTTGTAGAAAACTGAAGCCATTAACTAAACAGGATTACTATTTTTATCTACACAAAGTAATAAAATTTGAGTTTTCTGTTTTTTTTTATTGAAAGAACAATTTTTACAATTTATTTTTATAATTTTTGTCTGTTTGTTCCGGCTAATCTCCGAGATAAAATGCTAAACATGAAAATTTGTCTGTTTCAGTTGCTCTTTTACTGCTAAACCGATTTAATTAAATTTAGCATAAAGCTACAGATAGGATTTCAAAAATATGTTATTTAAAGGCCCCCAAAGGACAATAATAGAGGATAAAAGTTTGTATGAAAATCATAGCTATTCTACGCTTTCTAAGTTGCAGGCAAACAGCTGGTAATATAATATGATAGTGACGTAAATAAAGAACGGACAGACAGTGAGTAAGTTACCGATCAGTTTTGATACTTCAATACAACGTGTTTGAGACGTTTTCGATACTACATCCTACCAAAAACCGGTCTACTGCTTTGTGTTTTAATACCAAATAAGTAGAAATAATTTGTCGGTTTAGGTGATTAGCCTGTGCTATTTTCCAATTACCTGTAAACTTAAATATCATTCAAACGCATTTATTTCATTTGTAAAGGTTTCATTTATTTCAAAGTGAAACTTAATTTCAACAAAGTATTAGAATGCTAAAGAGTTCCATGTAAATAAGTTCCGATTGTAAAGCTCGGGTCACATTCGGGATGCTATTTGTAAAGGAAATGCGGTGTGTCGTCTGTCCGATGTGAAAGCAATTAACTCGACCAGTTAATAAGACTTTAATAGAAAACACTCTTCTGACTGTTCGCATTGGCAATTAGAGATATTCTTTGCTTTTATTAAATGAGGTATGTACTTGAAACCAGCTGACGTCCATTGAATTATTTTTAAAAAGAAGAGTTTCTTAATTTTGCTGCATGTTTTTTTTGCTTAAACTGATTTAGCTTAGCTTAGATTAGCAAGACAGTTCCTTTAATTAAAGATAGCTTGTTTGTGGAAAGATAGGTCATGATTCCGAGGTGGTTAATACTAATGTTACCATAACCTGACTATGGTTTTGAAATAAATAAGTTATGAAAATATATGCGTTATTAAGTATAACTCAAAACTGCGTACATTATGTTAACAAATTGTATATTAGACCATTTCGGATTAATTTACTATATTTTGAAAAAATAGTTAATAAATCGCGACATGGTACCTTATGAAATAGTTGGAGTCGGATTTTGCAATTTTATGTCATTTCATTATAGGATATGAAACTTCGAACCCAATATTTGTATTAAACATCCCTTTAAATTTAAAAAGTATTCCTGGTGTATATTTTCAAAACAAATTCATAGTAGTTTTAAAATTCATTATTACATTGTTCTCCCATAACAGTTTTTTCATCACTTTTATCTCATATTATTATAATTAGTTCATTAAATAATTGATATCAAATTCTAATACTACGATAATATCAAATTTTAAATTGTTTTACCATTGAACTGCTCAAATTACATGAGCATTTACTTTTAACCAAAATCGTTAATTTGAATATAAGCACGCTAGGGTTCCATGTTAATAAAAATATCTATAGTTACACATTTTTAAAACTATCTTAGTTTCCATTAAAAATTCCAAGTTAAAAGAGCATCGACACATTGACATTTTTAAAATTAAATATTTCTAAAATGCGTTATAGCGTGCTTTAAACAACGATTGTTGTTTATCGTCATTATGTCTCACATTGTTATAGTTAATTATAGTTATAGTTATATTTGACCGCCTCGTTGGTCGAGTGGCTAGCGTATATGCCTAACTACATCGATTTACCGCGAGGCTCGGGTTCGATTCCCGAAGGGGGCAGACATTTGTGTGATGAACATTTAGATGTCTGCATTTCCGGGTCTGGGTGTTTATTAAATTTGTTCTTGTATCTATTTAAGTATTTCTATGTATGTATTAGAATCGTTGACTAACACCCATAACACAAGCATATATTTTGCTTACTGTGGTGTTAGATTCAATTTGTGTGAGTTGTCCAGGGATGTTTATTTATTATTTATTTGTTTATAATTTGTAAAATAATTTATGAAAAAAATACTTATTTAGAGAATTTACCTTTAAAAAAAATAAATTTAAATGTAATAACGCTAGAGAGTTCCGTGTCAATAAGTTCCAATTGTAGGTAATGCTTGGGCCACATTAACGATGCTATTTGAAGTAATTTGAACGCAATTAGCTGGACCATATCGAAGTCGTATTAACGTTTAGAGTAACGTGTTGCTTTTTTAATGGAATTTTTCAACTAGATGACATAAACGACATTATTTGTATAATACTTTGCATAAGAGCTTTTATGTTTATTTAATTTAAAAAAACATGTTTTTTAACTAGTTGAGCTGACAGACGTTGTCTTGTCCAAACTATAATTATCGTTTTTCTTTTCATATAAACTTGAGAATAACTAACAAAACAAAAAACAAAGAATAAGACAAATTGGTCAATTCATTCACACGTGATACGATGACCAAGGGAAATGGGGATTCATTTTTATATAATATTAGCTGATCCGAGAGTTGTTGTCCTATTCTAATTATAAATATTATTCTTTTATGTGAAAATATATCTTATGAAAGGTTCATCCTGAGAATAACTGACACAACTAAAAAATAATAACCAAATTGTAATATTCATGCCGGCATGATACGATGAGCAAAAAACAGGGTTTATTTTTAATAACCATTTCTCATTATTCGCAGAATCGGAAGCGCCTTGAAATTTATTAAAAAAATCACTCAGACTAACTATTGTGCTTCGGTGGTTTCTTATGTTTATTAATTATTGTTCACGAGCTAATAATCAAATTAATCAATAATTTTGTCATCAGCTTATCTAATCTAATATCAATAAATACTAGACATAAAATTTCACCCTTTATTTAAAAGTCATGAATTTTATCATGACTTTTAAATAAAGGGTCACAAGCATTTGTTTTAAAGCAAAACTTTAAATCCAAATGTAAGAACGCCAGAGAGTTCCGTATAAATAAGTTCCAATTGTAAAGCTCGGGTCACATTCAGGATGCAGTTTGTAAGGGACATGTGGTGTGTCGTCTGTCCAATCTGAACGCGATTAGCTGGACCGGTTAATGAGATTTAAATATACTACAGACTTAAATAGAATTCGTATTTCCATTTAGAGAAATGTGTTGTTGAACGGAATATTTGAAAATAGATGCTGTTAGCTTATTTTAGCCAATAACAACCCGCGTCCGCGTTAACTTTGAATTCAGTACAAAATTACTTAAAATTCAAAAATGGAATCTTTTTTTAATTTCTAATTTAAATTTTATAGTATATCTTTTATATATGTTTCCTTAGCAGTTGATTTAGTGGGCAAGTTTCTTTATCTAGGTTTTTGTTCTTGTTTATCTTTTTTTATGTGATAGTGTGTGTTTTTATGTGATATTGAATAAGATGTATTTTTTGTTAATGAAAAACAAAACGTTTACTGATCAAGAAAGAATCCCATCTTTCTCGCAGGGTTCTCATTATGAATCTTTTTATATTTTTTTATAGAAGAGGAAACAATAACCGTTGTCTTGTAAAAAAATATTTAAAATGGGCTGTTTGTCATTTACTCTTGATGTACGCGTAATTAAGAAACTGACTGTTTAAGTTCCATTGTAATCCGTATAGTTGCTTATGATACACTAGTAAACAAACACATGTCACTCTTGATGATAAGAGACAATTTTTGCCTGTAATAGACCAAAGACAATACGATCTCAGCAACGATGTTGCATTTTCCCCGTGTTGGTCCGGGCTCCTTTGTAGAATAGACCATCTGGCTTCCTGTGCCAGGCAGCTCGTAAAAGGCGAGCATAGGCTTGCCGTCACTAACACTGTGACATTCTAATAGGTGGTAGAGATATCACCGCCTTACTTATTCCTACCGCCACAACGTCATTACGTGTTCCGGTTCGGAGGGTAAGGTAGCCGGTTAACTTACTTTTGCCCGAGGTCTACCATCCCGGCCTCTGGTTGGCAACGCACCATTATCACCTTTGGTATCTCTAGACGGCGAGAATTTATCAGAAATCCGTCTGCTTGTTTGCCTTCCAATGTTATAAAAACAAATTTCATGGTGTTATCAAATCAGTCTAGTAGGTTTTGATTAATAATAATAATAAA
>NJDD01003509.1:99828-148045 GCA_002245505.1 Calephelis nemesis
GGCCTCTGGTTGGCAACGCACCATTATCACCTTTGGTATCTCTAGACGGCGAGAATTCATCAGGAAATCCGTCTGCTTGTTTGCCTTCCAATGTTATAACAAAAAAATTCATGGTGTTATCAAATCAGTCTAGTAGGTTTTGATTACATCCGGATCCGTCAAAAACATTGAAATACAAATATTTTCTTTTTAAATTTTGTGTCAACATATATTATTATGAGCTTACTATGCATATTATAACATTTTCAACGTTAACGAGAAATATTCCAAAGGTTTTGAATTTAATTTCTAATATAATAATATGCAAACATACGTTGTTTAAGCTTTCCACGAAGAGAATGATTAAAAACAGTCGGTAACCTGTGAGGTTTTCGTAACATATATCGTTTAAAAACTATCTACATCGCCGGGCTAATTGAAACAAAATATACCAAAGGAAATGTGGATATATTTATAATACTTTAATTTGAACCGGTGAGCTTACGAAATAGACTACTCTATGTCCTCGATTTCGCCTTTTCTTTACATGATGATATTTACGCCCATATCCCCATAGACGAAGACAGAGGCACAACCAGGGCACTAGTCAAGGACACTAAGTTTTGCAATGTGATAGGTGGCAGGCATATCGCCCATCGGGTACTTATCCAATTCCGAGCTACTTTTTTTTAGAAAATTCGAGAAAATAAACATTGTTTTTGTTACCCGAACCGGGAATCAAGCCCGGGACCTAATGCAGTCAAGTCTAATAACTGGACTGCTAGACCAGAGAGGTGAGTTATATGAAGATTTAAAAAAAATTCTTCACGCCCATATCCCCGTAGATTTAGACAAAGGCGCAACCAGTGCAGCCACGACTAGCCGACAAGACACTAAATCCTACATCGATACAAACCTATCGCCAACCGGGAATATTATTATATACAATCCCGAGCAACGTTATTCTCTACGAAAATTAAAAATACACATTTAATTTTTTATCCCCAACCCGAGGATCGAACCCGGGACCTTAAGAAATCAAGTTCGACGGGGGACCGTTAGACCACAGAGGCGTTTAATAATAGAAACTAGAAAACCGACTTTAAACTAGAAGATCTGATGTTCTGGTAGAAATTAGAATCTGTTTTAAATATCTGAAGATGTTTACGATGTATAAGAAGTGATGAAATGTCGGTTCTGGAATGATCCTTGTTAAACTGATAAAATATTTCAAATTCACGAACATTAATGAACAGAACAAATTGGGGCAATCAATGATGAAGGTTCTATTTTGATCCCCTCAGTCAAAATCTCTTAGAGGAATTTCCTCTTCTACAAATAAATATCCTTTGACAAATTACACAAATTAAGTCATACCCCAAGTAAACAAGTTGTATCTACGACAAGTCGGTTGATTCGCCAACTTGGCACAAGAGATTGGACACACATGTGTCCAGTTGTTGAAACTCAAATTATTATCACTTATGAATTGAGTTATGAAAATATTATGACTTGGTGAATCACCCACCTACACGTTATTTTTATCAGTAAACTATACTAAATTATAATCCTGAAATTAAAAATTTTCAATGAACCCCGACAATCGGTCCTTCATTTGTGAAGCCATAAACAGAAATTACAATGTGGTTTTTTTTATTTTCGTATGCTGCCTGCCTAAACTGACTGGACTTAGTGTTATTGCTTTGTGAGACTGTGTATCTTCGGTAAATCGTCGTCGCACTGTTTGTTCTTCTACTTCCTGTCTAACGTTTTTGGGGATACGTGCATGAATACAATTAATGTTAAATATGTGGAATATTTTTTTAAATAAAATAAGTGTTTGAAAATAGATCCTTGTTACCAAGTGTTTAAAGTTTTTTTTCTTTGGTACACTAAAATACATGCAAACTTTTTTATTTTATGTTCATCAATTTTATCATCAATCATTACGTTATCACAGTTTTTTTTGGTTCAAGCTATATGGAACTAACAAACCGATTTTTTTATGATATTGGAAGGCAAACAAGAAGACGGATTTAATACAACTTCGCCTATTTTCAAAGTGATAGACCAAAAGAGGTAAAAAAAGAGGAATGTAGGTAAAAGGAATTGTGTTTTTCAATTTTAAAATAAAAACAACGTGCGCGGTTGGTTATAGGCTTGCCACCTACCACATTGTGAGACTTAGCGTTTGTTAACTGTCAACTTTGTCAATGTCTTCTGAAAAGAAAATGATAATGGAACCGACGACCCGGCAAACTCCGTGTAATTTGACATTAAAAGCTGCTTACACTTTTCTGTAAGCAGCTGCAATTTTCCCGGTTTTTCTCTCCTGACAACAACAGACATAACAAAAAAAGAATAAGCAAAATTGACGTTCGTGCGTAAGGCAATTACCACTGTCAACAGGGATTAATTATTACACATATTCAGTTTTATAAATTTCCTTTAAAACAACCCACAATACCATCATATTATGTAGCAAATAACCATTTCTCGATCACGTTAGTTTTCGTACAAAAAAAATATGATTGAAATTGGGCTATCAATTTCAGCTTTCTAACAAAAAAATCCTCACTTACATTGGGCCATCACGTCAGCATTCTAACGAAAAATCCTAATTAAAATTTTGCTATCACGTCAGTTTTCTAACGAAAAAGCCCTAATTAAAATTAGGCCATTACGTCAGCTTTCTAACGAAAAGATCCTATTTCAAATTGGGCCATCACGTAAGCTTTCTAACAAAAAAATCCTAATTGAAATTGGGCCATCACGTAAGCTTTCTAACAAAAAAAATCAAACTGATATCGGGCCATTTGTTAAAAGGTTTAAATCCAATTCCATTTCCATCCATCCATTTTCCATTAGTTAAGACAAAAAATAATAAAATCCGTTCCACTTAACAAAATTATGTTTCCACAAATATATATCTGCACTGAATAAGTTCAAATACAAAATGGCTATTAATTCATCCCACAAACTGCAGTCAAGTCAGTGGAGAATAACAAAAGAAACTTCCAGATATTAACAGTATACTCTTACAGCTGCTGTGGGAACGGCGAAGTACGGGTACGATTTCCGAACGGACGACAAAGGCGTTGAACACTACGAAGTTGGGCCAGAAACAATTACTTGCGAAGTTGTGGGAGAACCATTTGTTGCTTTTGGGCCAGAAATATACGAAGCTGTGGAACAAGGTAAATAAACTTCTCAATAACAATTACAAGGAACAAAATCTTAGTTGGGTCCAAACTTAAATTTCGCTTAGTTTAGTCCAAAACTGTAGCTTGGGGTTAGAAAATCACATCAATCGATAAATAAAATCTTTTTTAGTCAGTTTCTTAAATTTGCCCAAAAGAAATTTGGCTGAGCTTTAACGGCTTTAATCAGTCATTAAGTCGACCTTTTCCATAGAAAATTGTGACTTAATGTTAGAAAAAAATACGTTAATTGAGGTCTCTAAATGCGGTCCTTAGTGTTAAAAAATATGTTAATTGAGGAAAAGAAATTTATTTCAATGAGTTTGCTTTGTTTGGCCCTTAGGGCACAGAATAAGTAATAGTACTACATAGAATAAGTAAGTAATAATGCTGTGTTTAGTAGTACTAGGAACTCTATTACATTAGTTAGAGCAGTTTTCTTTTGCTTAAGTAGTTCAAACTGGTTAATGTTGTTAACAAACTAACGATGGGAACTGGAAAATGAGGTGAAGTTTTAAGTTTTATTAGAACTACTTTTACGTTATATCTCCACAACAGTCAATAAAGACGACAAAAGTTCATATTTTTTGTTGAAATTCTGCTTTGATCTTGGGATACAATGGTTGCATATTGACACTAACTATGCTGTAGGTGCAAAGCTAACAGTTACTCTGTCCGCCTGAACGGAACATGAACATTGAAAAATGTCGACGCGCGCGAGTAATAATTTTGGGTAATTTAAATAAAGTTTTCTCTGATTTTAAATCTGGTATCCGAATTAACATATAGAATAAGAGAATTAGATCTTATTTAAAAAATCTCAAATATTCCTTTTTTGTTACGAGCATAACAGCTTGAACTTTTGAATTGGCTGGAAAAAAATCGATATACCTAAAAAATCTCGCCCTGTGCTTTTTTTTCAAACATCATCAAAAAATAAGTAAATTAAAACAATATGTAGTTGCTTTCGTAAAATGAAAGCGCTTGCAGTTGTTTGCTGTTTATCTCGCGGGGTCATTGGCCTTTTACGGCATATTAAAGTGCAATAATTTATTTATTTTGAGACTGCATTTTTTGTGCTGTTTCAATTAAATACCTTATCTATGAAAAAATACTTGCACTGTTTAACTTAATATATTTTTTTTAAATTATATATTATTCGCCAACCAATTCGGCTCTTAAAGGATCTTCAGGACCATGTTAACTTATTGTAAACTAATTTAAAGATACTTAAGATATTGTTATGCAAACAACCAAAACCAAAAATTTCGCAGGTGATGTCGGTAAAATGTATCTAAAAAATATATTAAGTGAAAAATTGTATGTATTTTTTCATATATTTCAAAATTGTTTTATTCCAGATGCTAAGCTGACACAACAAAAAGAGAAATACAGTACGAAATCAAAGGACTTGAAAAGTAAATACCTTTGTGAAATAGTATCGACTGCCTATATAACCGTGGTACATAACATTCGAGCGTCTGCTAAGATTTTCCCAAAGACGGCATTCCTCAAAGGAATTTAATCCCACTTCCAAATTAAATTCTCAATACAGAACAAGAAATAATAATTAGTTTCATTTCTTTAGTTCTACCTAACTTGGAAGGTATTTAACCGACCTGAAAACGGAGGAGGTTTCAATTCGGCTTCATGATTTTTTTTTATTTCATTTTGTTTTCGCAAACTGATTTTGATGATTCCTAATTAAAAGATAGGTCATGATTTCATGGTTGTCCGATATGAATTTGGTCTTAATCCGACGAGTAATTTTAACCACCAACCGAAGACGAGGGGTGTTGTCTGTGGATACGTGTGTATCTGTCTATTTCATTTCATTACACGTTGTGAACGGATAGACCGATTTCGATGCGGGTTTTATCGTTGAAAAGCTGACCTAATTCGCCACATTACATATACATTTTGAAGGGGGTAATTGAAAATGTTCAATTTTATTTAATGTACTTACTTGTTAATGCACAAATTTGAGTACTTCGACGACATCGTATTGTTCGTCATCGAGCGCTAACTTTGTCATGCAGGAAAAGGCAGGTACCAATCCAAGCGAAGTGTTGCAAAATTTTATCAGTCGCTCTGCTATTCAGACAGGAAAACAACAGTAATCAACACTGTATTTCTGTCTAAAGTAAATGAATGAATAAACGAATACACTTTATTATGCACCAAAATTTACAAAAATACACACTGTTTCACTTATAATATTTAACATAAGTGCACAAAGGCGGTCTGATCGCTATAAAGCGATCTCTGCCAGACAACCTTAGGGTAAAGGGGAAAACTTATGTATTTAAAAACTAAGGTAGGGTTTCATAAAACAAATATATCTATATGAAATAAGTAGCTGCCCGATCCGGCTTCGCTCGGATGGTAATTTTTTTACCATAATTTGAGATATAAGCTATCCTATCTCTCAAGTTAGATCGAACTGCACATGGTGTGCGAATTTTATTATAATCGGCTAAGTGGCTTAGGAGTCCATTGAGGACAAACATTGTGACACGAGATTTATATATATTAAGATAGGTAAGGTGAACGTATCCAAGCGGATTGTTGCGGAAAACTTGAGGAACTACAGAACAGGCCATAGGTACTACAATCTTATAACCACGTGTGAGACCTCTGGTGTTCAGAACAATTAAGGAAGTAAATAGGAAAGTCAGCGTTGGTGTTATTTTGTACATAACTTAAGAGATCTTGAATCTACATTCTGCTGGATATGTAAGACATAAATGGATATCCTATCATTATTCCATTGCTAATATATGGGTATCAAGGTATACAAGTAACCTTTCTAATAATTATAGATACCAAAGACGTTTATGATGTACATAGAAATAATTTAAATTTCTATAATACGTAATCATCTTTGTGGTCTTGTCAATTAGTGTGTACTAAATTGGTACGATCACCAATTAGTGGTACGATCATGTTTAACCGACTCAAAAAAGAAGGAGATTCTCAATTCGACTGCATTTTTTTGTATATTTGATACGAGATGATCCTAGTTTAATTATGGTTCGTTGAGAATAAATGATAATAATAACAAAAAATGAGAAAATCTGTCTGTATGTCTGTTTGTTGCTCATTCATGGCTAAACCTTTAAAATGATTTTGATTAAATTTTATACGCTTAAAGTAAAACATCCGAGTTCAAACACAGGCTATTTTTTTTTTGTAAAAATCAACGCCCAAAGAACTTTAATAAAGGATGATAGTTTGTATGAAAAATAGTAGTTAATTTTACACTGACGAAGTAGCGTGCAAACAGCTAGTAATATAATAAATACGAAAATCTGTCTATTACTTTTTCTCGGAAAAGCTCCTTTATTGATTTTAATGAAATTAAATTTTATAAAAGTCAACCTATCCATAATCGGTTAATAGGGGATGATAGGTTGTGTGAAAACTGTATCTTTTACACAGACGAAGTCGCTGGTAAACAGCAAATAATTAATATATAAATAAATAAGCAAACATTTTTTATCCTTTAATCATTTATAGAGTTTCGCAACAACTCGCTCGGATTAGTAACACCCACTTACCTATCCCCGCCGTCATTACGTCAGTACTTGCCGTTGACGTATTCCCGGACGGCAGATAAGGTAGCCGCTAAACTTACTTTTGCAAGAGACCTAACATCCCTGCCTCAGGTTGGCAATGCACCATTACCATTTGGAGTCTAGGCGGCTTGAATTTCTTACCATCATAAAATCCGAAGATAAGAAAGAAATGCATTTAAAAATAATCCTATTTACAGATATCAAATATTATGTTCAAAATCTGTTCTCCTGAACATGGCTCTGTCAGATAACATGGGTAAACTTCGAACAGACGTTAAGTACTTATTATCAGTGTGGCCTTTCAGGTACTACTAGTAGGAGACTACTCTGAAGATTATGATATTGACGTCACTTTGAAAAGTTATCCTTAAGATTATAAAGTAGCTGTAACCAGCTTTCAGTTTCAAAATCGCTGAAAAATTAGCAAAATAAGTATATACGTTGTTAGTATTTTTACATACATAAACGTTCTTTCGGTATAAAGAAGAAGCGCCATCGAAAGAAAACATGGTCACATTTTTTGTAATTATTGAATTTCGTATATACAGGATTACTTTGAAAGGGCCAGCCAAATTATAGTATTAAAGGTGAGTAAAGGCTTAAATGGTAACATATTTTAAATATAATTGCCAAACTGTTATATCTACTTTTAAGAATATTAATTTAAAATAGTATCTTCACGCCCATATCCCCGAAGGGGTAGGCATAGACAAAACCAGGGCACCCACGATTAGCAGAAGAGACGAGGTCCCACGACGTCTTAGGTGGCAAGTCTATCGCCAACCGGGCACAACCAATCATAGGCAACGTTATTTTTAGAAAATTTAAAATATATACTTTCTATTTCTTCAATCCCAGGACCCCAAGAAGTCAATTCTTTAATTGTTGTCTAATCTAGTCTGTCGTACTAGTACGAGTCATGACGTCACCAACCTGCAAATGCGGCTGCGGTCGATGGGAACCAGTTTTGTGCTCTGTTTACGTTATAGCCATGCATCTTGTATTTTGCTTCGAATAAAAATCACATTTTTTTTAATTTTTAGATTTTTCATAAATCGAAAGTGTTATTAATTATTCCGAATCGGTTCTCAAAATTTGTCTGACGCTTTAGATGTTATCCTGTATAATGAGCAAAATTAGTCAATTTTTAGTAAAAGCTTATGCAATTTTGTTCAGATATAGTGAAATATTAATGAATAAATTGGCGCAATTATGTATTTTCTCGTTGTGACCTAACCTCACTAAATGAGTTTGAGTAAAAAGACCACCGCTTTACTCAAGACTGACATAACTTTATATGACGACCAGTGAGTAATTTTGAATTGTTTAAACCCGATTTTGCAAAATGATGATTAATGATGCAAACTTACCCAATCTTGACTAGTGGCAGATGCTAACGCTCATGCTAAAAACTAAAAAAAATTGTATGTCATTTGGTCGGCGCGTCACGTGTTAAAAGATGAAACATTATCAGGGGGGTTACCATAAGCTCTTAAATCAGTGTTATTTCAATAGTACTAAATGTCATCGGAGAAAGACAACCTTATAACGTATGCCATAAAGTTGCTTATAAAACCGAACATTTATCAAGATGGAAATAATACTGCTATAAGCGTTCATAGTAGGGCCCCAGAAGAATGTACTTAATTCATAAAAAGGGCGTTTTTACAACAGTCTAGGACACATTTAAGAAAACATGTGTGCTTGTTCACTATCTTATAACAAAACATAAATAACTAAAGATAGACCGAAACACTTGTTGTCTACTAAATAAAGGAACTTTTTTGATTTCATCCAATCTACCCCATTTCAAGTTTGGAGATAAATTAATCTTTCTAATGGACTTGTTTTGTTAAAATAATTATTATAAGAGCCAGTTAGACGTGGGTGTATCCAATGCTGCCAATAAAGATTACTTTAAAAGAAATATTTCTAAAGACTTTGATATTAGCAAAGGTTATTTTCGGAAATCGAAGCAAATAACATATGATGATTTCACAAAATGTTTTATCCTCGGGCAGTAATATCTTATTCAAACATGTTAAAGAAATCCCTTTTAGCTTTAAAGATATCTTAAAGTCGATAAATCTTGAATTCTTTAAACAACACTCCCAAACTCATTTGTAACTGAACTAGTTTTGTCCTCGGCTTGCATTATTGATTTTTATCTGCAAAGCTATCTATCTATCTATATAGAAGTGGTGTTAGTTACACTATTTATAACTCAAGAACGGCTACACCGATTAGGCTGAAAATTGGTAGGGAGGTAACTTAAAACCGGGAGAAGGACATAGGATACTTTTCATCCTGTTCAATTGTGAGGAATCTGGGAAAAACAACATTTTAATTTTTCCCATACAAACTGAACGGGCGGAACGAATTTCTCGCGAACAGCTAGTTTTTACTAAAACATGTCAAATTTTGATAGTACGTTTCGTTTTCAAATTTGACTCTTACTATTCAGGTATTGAAATTTATCAAACTTGGAACTACACCTTTATTGTGATAATAAATGGACAAACCGACTTTCTCGTTGGTCGAGTGGCTAGCGTACACGTCTAATACCAACTAACCGCGAGGCTTGGGTTCGGTCGCGAGGCTTAATACACAGCCTTAATTTATTTAATTTACACAGCGTTAATTAACACCCATAACACAAGCATATAATTTGCTTACGTTGAAGTTTTGACGCCATCGTGAAGGTGGTCGTAATTTTTTTCATTATCATTGAATTTCGTGTTCGTATTGAGTGAAATTGGTTAATTTAGGTGAGAATCGGATCAATTTTGTTCAGTGAAAGTGCACAAATGAAATAATCATTAAGAAATTAGTATATCGTCTATTTCCTCGCTGCCGTCAAATCTCCTAAATGAGCTTGAGTAACGAAGTCACCGCTTTACTCAAGACACTGACCTGACATGACTTTGTACATAGTGACTTATGACTGACTGAATTAACTAATTAACTTACTTGACTTTGGCAAAGTAGTCGTGAAAAACGATCGAAAGACATATTTATAAAGAAGAAGAAGAAGAATTTGCTTACGTTGGGGTTAGATTCAGTTTGTGTAACATGTCCAGAGATATTTATTTATTTATTTAAATTCCAAAATGTTTTGATTTCCGATGTAGGTAACAGATGATGTTATTGAAAATATCTTCAATGTGTGAGTACTTATATCTGTATTGTCAATACCCATAACACAAGCATTTAATTTACTTACTCTGGAGATAAATTCAATTTGATAGATGAGTCCCTGCTGCGTGCGGTGAGTCAATATATTTAGACTGTAAAGCATGCGTGCTGGTGGATGGCAACATATCGCCTTGGTTTGATGTTAATATTGGCGCCAAGCAGGGTTGTGCAAAGTCTGCAAAGGTTAAGATCATTGGATGTGGGAATTCGTATAGGTGACCAAGTGGTGAACTGCCTGCTTTAAGCAGATGACGTGTACTTTTGGGCTCTACACCATCTGAGCTGCAAACACTGGTCACAGTTATGGAAGAAGATTGTAAAGAAAGGGGCTTACATTTGAATGCGATGAAAACCAAGATAATTATTGAGTATTTGAAAGAGATGTAGCCAGAACTGATGTTAGAGTTTTGGTTGATGATGTAGTGCTGGAACAAGTGAATGAAATTGTGTATCTTGGTTGTGCTTTTAGCAGGGATGGAAGGTACACCGCGGATGTAGAGACGAGAGTGAGTGCAGTGAATAGTGTGAATGGAGTGTTGGGTAAGCTATTCCAAAGCGAGGTTTTGAGTCAAAAAGCTAGACTAGCTTTGCATAATTCTGTGCTTATCCCAACGTTATTGTTTGGAAGCGAGAGTTGGGTATGTCAGAAAGATCATGAAAGTAGAATAAATGCGGTCGAAATGAGAGCACTACGGAAAATCTGTGGTGTAACGCTCGCTGACCGCATTCGTAACAGTAAGATCTGAGAAAGAGTGAGATTGAAAGAAAGTGATAGTGTTAAAATGCGAAAGGGCATGCTCCGCTGGTTCGGTCATGTGAAAAGAATGACAGATGAAAGATTGACAAAGCATATTATTATATACAATGCGAATGTGGATGGATGTAGGTACCCGGGGAGACCAAGGCGGACATTTCACGATCATATCAATCGGATATTATCCGAAGGTGGTGTCAAGAGTCTCCGAAACCGGCGTGTTTGTATGAAAAGGGTAATGAATGTGAAGGAAGCAAGACAGGTTTTTCAGGATCGTGAGGTCTGGCGCTCGATACTCTCTGCCTACCCTGTAAGGGACTTGGCGTAAAAATATGTATGTATGTATGTATGTAAATTCAATTGTGTTAGTTGCAAAACCAACTTGAAAAAAGGAGGAAGTTCTCAATTCAACTGTACGTTTTTTTTTATTTATTTATTTCTGTTAAGTTTGCTACGCGATCATTCCGTCAATAGCTAAACTCTTTTGATTTTGTTCTACTTTAGAAAGATGGCGTCTGTAGGTCATGGTTATATTTTACCAATATGGTAACATCTCTGTATCGCCTCTGTGGTCTAGCGGTTCAGGTGTTGGACTTGACTGCATGAGGTCCCGGGTTTAAATCCCGGGTCGGGCAACAAAAAGAAAATTTGGGTTTTTCAATTTTCTAATAAAAAATGTTGCTCGGGATTGGATATGTGCCCGGTTGGCGATAGGCTTGCCACCTATCACATTGTGCGACTTCGTGTCTTCGGCTAGTCGTGGGTGCCCTGGTTGTGCCTTTGACTACCTCTTCAGGGATATGGGCTTGAAGATACTTTTTTTGGTAACAACGTGCTTGCTTCCTGTCGTTTACGAAAACAAAATATTTTTCAAGTGAAGCCGCGAGGCACTACAAGTATACCATATTTAGCACTCAGAATCACCACATCTTGTTAGTCCCTACTTGTCTTATCCAACGACTTCCTTCCGGAGATTCCATCTTGTAGACACATTTCCGACCAAGGGCAACTTGGCCTATTTCCTTTTTCTCGGGTCGGTATAGTTCACGCTTCGAGATCACTATAAGGAGTGATTACTTGCGCTCTCTACAATGTTTATATCACTTTTCCAACTTCCTAATGCTTTGGAAATATTGTCATAAAAAGATGATATATACCGTCCTTATAGATGTATTATGACATATTGGTGTATCTATAAAATTTTGTCAACATCGTACTAGCAGTTTTTGAGTTACACTTAATCCTGTTTAATATTATGAATATGCGAAAGTTTGTATGCTTCTTTATTTGTTACTCCTTCATTTAAAAACTGCTGAACCGATTTTCATGAAAGTTTGCAGACACATAGAGGGACACACACACACACACATGGTTTAACACATAGGATAGTTTTCATCCCGAAAAATGTTCCAGTGGAACCATTAACCACGCAGGCAACAGCTATTGGTGCATACATTTTTTACTTATCTTGACGACCCCATAATTGATAAGGTTTAAGTAAAGTCTAAAGATTCATGCTCTATTAAGAATAACTCAATAACCACTAGTCGGACCATATTAAAACTAATATGGGACTACCTCAAAATATGGCCTACCTTTTTAAATAATAACCATCACATTTTTTGGCTTTTGGGCTACTAAACAAGTAACAAACTTACAAAAAAATACAGATATTTATTTACTACTAGATACTTACTCATTAATTTTATTTATAGTTATACACAGGTACGAATTTATGTTCTTCAAAGGTACTAAATACTAAGGATTAAAGGTAGTCTAAATTCAGGAACGTCTGTAAATTTCAAAAGATTTTTTTTTAAATTCTTAATTGTTTATTTTTACGGCACAAAAAACTGTTAGACCGATTTTGCTCTTGTTTTCCATAAAATAAGAGTACCCATTAATCTTTAACATCAAAACCATATTAGATCAGAATCTATTAAAGAAAATGGTTTAACGTTGATGGAAGACTATTATAGATTATTAACTCTCAGCCAAGAAAAACAAAAAAGGAAAAGCTCGTTCTCTATGAAAAATAATTTATCTTCACAAAGATTACACAGCAAAAAGTGACTGTAACAGACTAAAAAAGTATTTAAATTCAGAATACGTTTTTACTTTTAGCAAATCCGAATAAAGAATTTCCACAGACCGAATACAAAATTTAGGGAATAATTAGATCGGCTCTTTTTATGATAACAAGGAATTGTTGGCACAATGGCGAACCACGATTAGCGAAAAACTTAAGAAGATCAATTCCCGTCGATGTAAGCCAAATGGGCAATCTAAGCAAACAATATTAAAGTAATAATGAACTGGCACTTTTCCAACTTATCACTTATGGATCGTGATTTGAACTATTTGGTTACGAAATGACGATATGGTTTTTTTTTATTATACTGAACAAGCATTTGATGTTACTAGTGTGTTAAGAGCTACTCCTTGTGTTGGTTCGGGCTCCTTTGCAGAAAAGACAATGCGCCTTCCTGTCAACTTCTAGGTAATGCTATGCTCGCCTAAAAGGTTTTTCCCCGTGTTGGTCCGGGCTCCTTTGTAGAATAGACCATCTACCTTCCTTGCCAGGCAGCTCGTAAAAGGCGAGCAAAGGCTCACCGTCACTAACACCGTGAATTCTGACTAGGTGGTAGAGTTTAGCAGCGACTCGCCCGGATTGGTACCACTGCCTTACCTATTACTGCCGCCATAACATCATGACGTGTTCCAGTTCGGAGGGTAAGATAGCCGGTAAACTTACTTTTGCTCGAGGCCTAACATCCCGGCCCCCGGTTGGCAACGCACCATTACCAACTTTGGTGTCTCTAGGTGGCGTGAATTTCTTACCATCAGAAAATCCGTCTGTTTGTTTGCCTTCCAATATCATAAAAAAAGCTATACTCGCCTAAAAGCTTACCGAAATAAACATTGTGACATCTAACTAGAAGGTAGAGTTTCGCAGCGACTCGTCCAAATTAGTACCCTCGTTTAACCTATTCCTACCGTTATAAAGACTGAGCTTCACGTGTTAAGGTTAGGAGGAGCAGGCAGCCGGTAAAATTACTTTTGATGGAGACCTTACACTCCGTCAGGAAGCCTTACACTCCGGCCTCAGGTTGGCAACGCACTATTACCGCCTTTAGTATCTCTAGGCAGTGCAAATTTTTTTAGCATTAGTCTGCTTGTTTATCTTCCAGTGTCATAAATAGAGCATGTCGCGAATGCTGCATAGCAACGAGTGCCCGTTTGTTGACAAGCTAGATGGCTAGTTACCAACCGGGCACTCATTGGTATCACATTGCAGGACTAATTATAACTTTCAGCTAATCGTACGCACCCTACCGCCTTACCACAAAAAAATCTAGACGCCTGTTTCAGTAAACGTCTAAAATTTATATCTAACCAATAACATGCCACATATAAATGACTTGTAAGCTTGTTATTCCAAATCCAATTTTGATACAGCGTTTAGCAATACAACAGTTCAACGGGAGTTACCATTTGTAGAAATACGGTTGATAGTCAAACAACTAAGTTATTATAATAATTCGTAAGACAGTATCCAATTCATTTTTCGTCTTCTTGTAAACTAGTCATCAGCTAGTCTATCAGTTTTTCTTTTTTTTTATCATCTTCCAAGTTTTCTAGCGACATCGCATTCCAGCTTAAAAATAACACTTAAATATGATTGATGCCACCGCAAGCTCATTACTTTAATGGCCAGGCAATACATTTAAACGAAAACAAAAAGGATTTAAGAAACAACAAACTTCCTTTAAACAAGTGTAGTGTCTGTTAGAGATTACACTTTTTTTATTACTACAGTTTTTGCAAGTCACGAAGGCGAGCGAGTTTTAATTTTATAAACGTAATTACCTACTAAACTTTGTTATATTTTACAATTTTTTTACCTAAAGTCGTACTGATTTTTTTTCTGACGCACACTTTGATACAATATACCTACATATAAGTATGGTCCATTCTCGTCTAACAAATAGAGCAAAGGAATTAAATAATTGTGTATTCTCACAGTCTCCACTATAGAAAACCGAAAGACTAGCAGTCCTACGATGATTTTTACTTGCGATTTTTTGAAGCATTTCAATCCTCAATCCCAAAGTGGTGTAAGATATTTTTGCCTATCATTTCTTTTTAACGTTTGATCTAAGAGCATACAGTAAAAAGCTTAGTAAGCTTAAGATATGAATTCATTAATTTTATGAAGACGCGACCCATTTAAGCCTGAACTCTAGTGTTAATGAGCGGAAAACTACTTTAAAGTTAAGGCTCAAGTCATACATTAAGTGCTACTTTGTGTTAAGTGATTCGTATAATGCGTATTATTTCTGGTTCAATCTCATAACTTCACTTACGTTTTAATATTTTAATTCATTCTAAGTTTAGTTTGTTCATCCAGAAAAGGACGTTGTCAGTTCGTTAGTGTGTCTTTTTAGTTAAGCGATTATTTGGCCAAAATTGAATTTATTTTAGAAAGGTAGATTATGATTAGATTAGATCGCTGACTTTTCAATTAGGCCGCCTTTGTGTATTATAGAATTAAAGTTTTATTTGATGTATTTGTAATTTATCTGTATTTGGTGCATAATAAAAAGTTAGTCAAGTCTTCGTTTTACCTTTTCATTCCAAGGCTTGACCCTAGTTTATATAGTAGGCAAAATGGAGTAATTATTCGTATTCGTATAATCCATTCTCTAACAATGTTAATCCTTTGAAGGGTCAAGCGAGAATTTCTCACTTACTAAAAGCCCAAGATACAAACCGGACCTTCGTTATTTTACAAAAGCTAAAGATTTCTCAATACAAGCTTACTAACAAGCAGATGTAAAGTATTTATTATAATGCTTGGACCGTCGTAACTGCGACAGGTATGAGTTGTTAAATCTATTTACATAAAATGTTTACGATCTTTCGTCACTATATTTTTTTTGTATTTGCCATGTCACAAGCATCATACGATTTTCTTACTTGGTGGTTAGATAAATTTGTGTAATAATATTTTTAAAACAAGAGACACTTGTACTGTTTTATGTATCACTCATAATTCATTATTTTGTAATTAGCAATATAAATTTCATTTATAGTGAAATGTATTTATATTTACAAATCAAAAATATTGTTTAGTAGTTTAAGTTTTAGCCCTGGTGGTGCTGTGTAAGCGAAACCAGTAGGCTTTTTACAAAATAATAAAATATAAGTGATACGTAAAACAGTACAAGTGTTTCGTTATTTAAAAATATGAATATTTGGAAGTTTTACCAAGCGCTGACGATGGAAAATATCAAATACATTTGTGTAAGATATCCATAGAAAGCAATTTATCATTGTTTATTTAAATTATGTGACATGTTGTTTGTCCGCAGTAAACTCCTAAACTACTTAACCGATTTTAATAAAATTTGCATAAGCAAAAGCAAAAGCTTGGTCCAACTGAAAAGTTAGAATAGGTTACATCTGAATTTATAGCGGGCAAAACTTGGTTTGTTTTTACAGTAAGACACTTTTGTATTTTAAAAATCCTAGATGAGGTAGGTACCTACTATTTAGCTTCTATAAATTGTAACTGCAATTTTGAAATATAAGTTACACTTTCCATAAAAGCCAAATTTTACATATCTTAGATTAGGTTTCCTAAGCAACCAGATATTTTCAACTTATGTTTTCATTACACCTGATATGTTTGTTTTCAACAAAAGATAAATTGGATCTTCTTAACAAAATTTCATGACGCCTACTGTTTTCCAGTTTAAGCTTCGTAAAATAATTATAGTCTGGTTATGGAATCATCGGATCTGTACCTTAAGAGTGAATGTTAACAAATCCATAACCATTTTTTTTTGCTTTTTTGCATTTGGCTTGCTTTTCCTAGCAGTTTTGAATCCAAATACATTTTAACTTTCGGCAATCTTCGTTCCACCCTTTCAGTTTGTATGGGAAATATTACAATGTTATTTTTCCTAGTTTTCTCGTAGTTTTCCCTTTTTTCTTATCTTTTAAACCTACCCTGGACTTGAACAAATAATTCAAAACCAAAATTAGCTTAATCGGTTTAGTTTTTCTCGAGTTTTAGTGAGACTAATTAACAGCAAATTGCTTTTTATAAATTATTAGCCGACCCAGCAAACATAATGCTGCTTGAGATTAATAGCTACTGCATATTATTTGATACTTTGATAGTAGCGCAGCCTACCGGATACAATGTAAAACATTCCAAAATCAACGACTGCTTACAAATAAAAAATTAATTAAAAAAATAATTTTTCGGTGGACCAAATTGTGAATCTAAACCATTCTCGTAGTATTCCTTTAAACACACACAAAAAAAAACATCAAACTCGCTCCAGTCGCTTAGTAAAATTTCAGTGACATACACGCACACTAGAATTATATCTATATAATAGCTGCCCAAGCAAACTTCGTATCGCTTGACATTAATGCTTCGATAGTGGCGCAGTCTATCGGATCCATTGCGAAACATTCCAAAATCAACAACTACTTATTATTAAAAAAATAATTAAAAAACATTTTCCAGGAGACCAAATTAATATGTTAACAGACATGGTTAAGATATCTTTATATATATAATTCTTCTGTGAGTGTGTATGTCACTGAACTCCTTCTAGACGACTGGACCGATGTCGATAAAACTTTTTGTATGTGTTCTAGGGAATTCGAGTATGGTTTAGATTCACAATTTGGCCCACTGGAATACGTTTTTTTTAAATTAATTTTTTAATAATAAGTAGTTGTTGATTTTAGAATGTTTCACATCGGATCCGACAGACTGCGCTACTGTCTAAGCATTAATGTCAAGCGATACGAAGTTTGCTGGGTCAGCTAGTTATATTATATATTTGTATAGATGTGTAAAAAGCTAAACCCTTGAAGAACGAGTTCTACTCGCACTTAGCCACTTTTTTTAATGAATAATGTGTCTCTAACTTCACCTAACTATAATTGAGCACCGATGTCAAAGCTACTTTATTCTTATGAAATGAACAAGTAAAGGGCTCTTCTAATGGTAAGCGAAATCCATCGTTTTAAGACACCATGGATGTTACTAATGCATGACAGCTTACAATCAGGATCGTAAGCCACCGTCACGGTCTACCAGGTACCTTACCTATAGGTATGAAACACTTGAATGACCATTACTGACGTTTTAACGGCAAGATAGTTAAATGGTACCAAACTGCTTAGTCACAGCATTCTAATAACTAACACCTTTTTGTCTGACTGCATTAATGTATTAATCCGATAATTTAATCACTGGATAACACTTATTGGGTGACGGTGTCGTCATATCCTGACATATAAAAAACTTATTTTGTCAATCTAAACCAAATTCACAAAATTGAACCCGTGACCCTCGCTATTAATGCTATCTAATTTATCGTTGGTTATTTAGAAAACATTCGTAATGCTGACATTACAAATACCGTAAGAAACATATTTTGTTCTGTTAATATACATATGATAAACAGTAAAAGAGTGAATTTTGTATATAAATATATTTAAATAACACTAAAACTGATAGATATAACTAATAACACACAAAATTAAAATTTCTGTTTTGCGCCATTTTTATACATAATATACATTTTAATGTGATTTTATTTAAAAAAAATATGGTTTGATGCACCCTTATCACTTAGGGGTATGACAAATAGATATTGGTCGATTCTCAGACCTACTCAATATGCTCACAAAATTTCATGAGAATCGGTCAAGCCATTTCGAAGGAGTTTGGTAACTAATAAAGTGACACGAGAATTTTGTACGTAAGATAATTCATTTTACCACTTAAAAATAAGACACATGATTAACATTATTGTAATGTATATGGTCAGCGAAGAAGCACACGTCTCTCTTAAGGGTCCATGTATGCAAAAAACGTCAGCAGTATAATGTTTTTTTGATACAAAACAATCATGGATCTTGGTGACAAAAATACACAAGAATTAACTTTAATATGCTTTATAAGACTAGTGTTTCGAAAACACGATTCATTTCACTTTGCTCGATAGAAAAAAATTGAAAAGTTAACCCTTTTTTGAAAGCAAAACCCAACTGTCTACTTCAATTATGAAATTATCGACACCAGATTTAACATAAACATAGATAAGTACTATACCTAAAAGATAAGTGTTCCTATTTTTCATACTTTTTTTTCAAACTACTTTTATAGTTTCAAAAATAGTGATTTGTCGCTTAAGACATTTACTTTAGACCACAATATTTCATAGTAATCATGGAACGGGGGAGTGGGGCGATTGGCTCTTCTGGCTGACTAAGTATGAGGCCTTAATGGTAAGAGAAAACCGTGGCCTAGAGACACTTTAGATGTTATTGCTATGTCACTGTTCTTTGGCCGTGATGTCAGGCCTATTGTGCTACCGGCTACCTTACCTATCAAATGACAGTAATTATGGCGAATAGGAATAGGTAACGCGGTAGAGGATAAAAGTAGGTTGATGTAACTGAAAACGGGTAGTATTATCTCTCTATTGAATTGTTTTTCATTCACGCAAAATCTAATTTAAGAAATAAAAATGTTTAAGTTTCAATTATTTTTGTATTTTATGCGGAGCCGGATTTGAGTTCTGGTAAGTGCAATCCATTATATACAAGAATATATATTATATACAAAACCCTAGTTACAGGTCACAAGAGTTTCTATCAAATGATTAAATTCATGTTCAAAATATATTTATTCACGTGGACCTATACAAAGAATCTTGCGACGCGTCTATACAATTCAAGAAACTACCACCGGAACGGAATTATTTTATTACACTAGTGAAGCCACGTTTAAGTATTATCCGAAGTCGGTTATGTCTGGGTTAAAGTAATATAACTGCGGTCTGATATCGCTTGAACTTAGTTATTACATTTTAATGGATATCTAGACAACATGCCGCGCCGCAGTTTGCCGCAAGTGTGATACGTTGCAACTAATGACAATGTTGTGGGTATCGTCCCCACAACAAGTGATATGACGCAAACAATAATATTATCTTGCAAATATCATTTAGGGTATCCACATATGTATTTTTTTATTATGACCGAGACCTATGACAAAAAGTAATAAATGTCAATTACGCTTACATAACAAAACTCATCCATTTCGATGTTTTTTTTATTTGATATGACATTTAAGAAGCATACTGCTTACCTGATGGCAAGTTGTGTTGCAGTGACTCATTGATATCATATATGTTAGTGGCTCGTCATCATAGACACTTGGTGATACGTTGCAACTAAAATGTTATGTTGCGCATATTGTTGCAAAACTGGTGATATGTTGCAACTAATGATACAATCTTGCTGGAATTATTCCCACTAGTGCTAAATTGCACCTAAAGATATTATCTCGCTGGTACGAGTATCCACAGCATCTGTTTTTCAAACATGACCTACTTTTATACTTAAGTATAACCGATTTATATTATAACGCAAACGCAAAAGCGTCTTAAACGACAAATACATTTTGATGAAATTCGACAAAATTGGAAATTACGAATCAAGTTTACATGTTTCTTTTTGTGGCTGTGAAGACTGAAGACTAATGATGTCGCAGACGATCCACAACTTGCAGCACCTGGTCAAAGTCGCGGGGAGTCTCTGGTTACAAGCGGCTGGTGATCGAGACTTGTGGCGCTCTTTGGAGGAGGCCTACGTCCAGCAGTGGACGTCTTCCGGCTGATGATGATGATGATGATTAATAGTAAAATTATTTATACTTTGTTAATAATTCTGCAGCGCTCAACTAAACTTACTTTAAACGCATGCCATATTTAAGAAACGCTAGATTAATCCGGATATGTCATATTGTGATTTTTAGTCAGTTTTCGGCAAATTAGATTTAACGCCTGTAGAATTATCGTGTACAGACTACTCCAACTAAAATGACTAAAAGCGACTAAAAGTGTATTATCGCTTTGTATTCCTTTCGTTGAGAGAAGATAGCAATAAGTTTAAATGAGTTTGGTGAGTGTCCAACCAAATTACCACCACTGACTGTCTTGTTAAAAAACAATGACTCCAAGTTTCAAATAGGTATTAAAGTCTTTCTTACGTTGTGATACAGACTAAAATACAAACTTAACCTCACTCTTACATTTATTAATGGTTATTAATAAACTAGTGAGTGTATTATGTACACGGTGTCGTGGTGTAACAAAACGTTTACTTATCGGGCATCCAAACTTTGTTACGGCTTTACAGTGCCGTGAAAACTGTTATTATAATCACAATCAAAATCAGCTAAAAACATAAAACAGACGGCACTAAAACTATTTCGTCTCATTCTATTACTTTCGTAAAAAGAAAATAAAATATTTTTTTATGATATTGCGAGGCAAACATGCAGATGGATTTCCTGATGGTAAGAAATTCCCGACAACTAGAGACACCAAAGGTGGTAATGGTGCGTTGCCAATCTGAGGCCGGAATGTTAGGCCTTGAGCAAAAGTAAGTTTACCGGCTAGCTTACCCTCCGAACCGGAACACGTCATGACGTTATGTCGACAGGAATAGCTAAGGCGGTGGTACCAATCCGGGTGAGTCGCTGCGAAACTCTACCTTTTAGTCAGATGTCACGGTGTTAGTGACGGTAAGCCTATGCTAGGTGCGCCAAAAAATTACCACCTCCGATCATTTTATTAATAAGCAATTCGTTAATAAAATTGGACAAAAGTTCAAACTGGTATTATAATACCTTAACTTAACTTTACTCTTATTTTAGTTTATATCTATTATTGAGATTTGAGACACAATTTATGATATATAAAGTGTCGTAGTGTAAACTGACCTTTATTTAACCGCATCCAAAGTTTGTTATAGCTTTAGAGTGTCATAAAAATGTTGGCATAATAACAATCAAGATCAACTGAAAAGTGAATTAATTTTCTACGATGTAGCCGACTAAGCAAACTGTATTAAAGTAGTAAGAAGTTGGCATTTGTTCAACTTATCACTTTTTGATACTAATTACTTGAGAGTTATGTTGATTGTTAGTAAGAAGTAGATAAGAAAACTTCTATATCTACTATCATAAAAATAAAAAAGAATAAAAAATATATTGTGGAAAGTACAAGTGTTTCTAAATAAATTGCATCAAGAATGGAATTCCACCAAGCACCGACGATAAGAAGTATAGAATCTATAACTTTGGACCCCTTTTTACGAAAATTGCGCGGAGTATAAAATTTGGTACACTTATAGTTTATATATAGGAGAAGTGCAGAACGCTAATACTTTTCAATAATAATGCTTATAAAGTACATTAAATCAATAAATAAAACATTACCCACACTACCATGCATTTGACACACACAAACAAATATATTGATGATAACGATAAAAGATCACAGATGGCGCACTTAAAACTTTGGAAACAAAGTAGTTGGTCTTGAAAAATGAAGGTGGCTATCTTATGAACAAGATATTAAAATTTGTTATGGTCGAATTTCGACCAATGGGCGACCACTAGTTTAAAAAAATACGTATTATCGATTCGTTAGAACTTATCTTTGTAATAACTTAATTTATTTATCATAAACAAGCAGCTAGTCCCAGCTTCGTACGGGTGGATAAACTTCTGTTATTTTACTTACAAATATTCCTTTAGAATTACTCTCTCAATCAACAGTATCCATTTTTGAGATCACCTTATTACTGATACCAAGATATTTTTTTTTCTTGTTTATTTTGGACCCCAAAGGCTGAAATCTACGAATTTTCATAATTGATTACCTATAGTTTACATCCTCAGCCACAAACTACTTATATGTATAGGCTCAAATAGGGTAAAGCCCAAAACCTAGACCTATTGTAAGTTCTTAACCCATTTCTAATTTTGTAAGTAAATTTAGTGCTACTTCCTAATATTTGAAGAATTTGTGTATTTGTTAGGACGCGCTCATCTCAGAAACTACTTACTAATTTACAAACACGTCTTCACGCCAAGCTACTTGGGAAAAAGGCAGGAAGTACGGAGCACTAATAATTCACAGACCTACTACTTCGAACTAAAAAAATATTTTTAGATAGTCCATTTCTCTACTATATAACAACACGCTACGACTAATAAAAGCGGAGTACTAGGGAAAAATGTTTCAATATCGGAGAAAATATTCCTGTTGAGAGCTTCCGCTGCAAGCGTTAGTATATTTTCCTCCAATTACCGTAGAACGGTGGGACAAAGCTAGTTTTTGTAAAGTTTTTTTATAAAATAGCGGTGACCTAAATTAAAGCGGTGGTTAGCAGTGGTAGCTTATGGTAGTTAGGGTTAAACCTAATTATATTTATAAAATTTGGTCAAATATTTAAAACATTTTGTATATTTTTAAAGATACTTGCACACTACAATGTGGTAGACTATGTTGGTATGTATTAACAAATATCTTTTGTAACAGCTTTTAACACACATTTTAAGCAAATAAATTAATTTCATTTTTCATTTTTCAAATAATTGAACTACCTAGTTATAAATATAAATAATTAGCTTGAAAGTTAAAGTGTATGTTTTTTTTTATTAATATTAAAATATTTGCACACCAAAATATGGTAGAACATGTTGATATTCTAAAATTTTTGTAACATCTCATTTACACACATATTCCACAAATAAATGATTTTCTTTCTTTCTGTGGATACTGTAAGTACTGATGGCCTTAGGCATTCCACACATATTCGGAAGTTATTTACAGAATTCCGCTTCGAAAAAAAAAACCAACTTAGCGAATCCATACCAACCTGTAAATTTTCAGAATTTTCCCATACGGAATTTGAGTGGATTCGTATGGGTGAACATTTCAAAATTCAAAATTCAAAATTTCGATCTTAAGCTGCATAGGCACGCTGCGTAATATCATGGATGGAGACGAACTAGCCCGCATGGCCCTTGGTGACTTGGACAGGCCACCATATCACACAGTCGTTTTTTACGGCCAATGCCTTGCCAACTGCGAGGTTTTTACAACTTTTTTTTTATGTTATAGGAAGGCAAAGAAGCAGACGGATTTCCTGATGATAAGAAATTCACGTCGTCTAGAGACACTAAAGATGGTAATGATGCGTTGCCAAAATGAGGTCAGGATGTTAGGCCTCGAGCAAAAGTAAGTTTACCGGTTACCTTACCCTCCGGACTGGAACACGTCATGACGTTATGGCGGCAGGAATAGGTAAGGCGGTGGTACCAATCCGGGCGAGTCGATGCGAAACTCTACCACCTAGTCAGATGTCACGGTGTTAATGATGATAAGCATATGCTCGCCTTTTACGAGCTGCCTGGCAAGAAAGGCAGATGGTCTATTCTGCAAAGGAGCCCGGACCAACACAGAGAAAAACTTCACCAAACATTAAGATTCTAGTACTCAGCCGAAGACATCGTTGATGGATGTGATTTTCTACAACTCAAACAACTCAGTACATCTTTCAGGAAATAAAATCTTGACTTAGTAATGCGTTCTGTTTCTGGAGATAGTTAGGACTTTGGAAACTGCCATAGCCTCTTCAGTCCCAGAAGATCGTACCCCTGCATGGCGCTACGTTCTGGTTATGGAGACAGGAGGCTGGAAACTACTCCAAAGTTTTAATTATCTTTACGTACAAAAATTGTATGTAAAAGAAGAACAGGCATATTATAGACACACATTTCTATATTTTATATTATTTGTAAAGAAAATAAGCATTAGTAAAATTATTATAAATCATGTAGGTACGTAGGTATGTATATAAATGTACAGTTTTTTGTACTTTTCTTTCATATGTAGCATAAGTCTTACTCTAGCCTCGTGGTTATGTCAATCCAGAATAACAGAAATAAATTAGCGTGTAAATATTATAATAAAATTAAACATTATACCTTATTAAAATATACCGAAATAAGATAACCGTATTAAACTTATACCGTTTAATAATTAGAACATATAAAAATTATCGTAGCATCGCTTCACTGCAAGGCATAAGAAGGATAAACCAACAAGCAATATTTTGCATTTATAACAAATCATATCTGGATAGGTTACATTGGCTGCCACCTTTCTGCTTTGGACTTAGTTAGGTATTCTAAAATCTTAATTTGAAGCAACTCATTCAAACCAAATTGCTGAAGCTTGACCAGCATCTTCTATAGGTTACACTTTAAGTGTGTCGAGGAATTACACAATTTGATTCCTCCAGCTCAATTTATTAGCCCAGAATCTAAACGTACATCGGGACAAACATACATCTTCAATTTCTTGACATTAATTACATACGAACATAAATTACACTATAAACTAATTTCTACAAAAAAAAACTTGTTAATTTTAACTAAACAAAACTGTGAAACAGGTCACCAAAATTAACTTATTTCACTCAGTATAAACAAACTAAAAATACACCAGATAATAAACACAATTTAATAATAAAATCACCAAAATTGATTAATTTTACTCAACATATACAAGAAAATCAACCTATGAAAAATCTGCGGCCATCTTTACTTTCGATGGCGCCAAAACTCAATCAGGATTCAACACTGCATGTATGCGGTAGTTGGGTTGTGAAACTTGTTGACAGACCGCACGAAGCAATAAAGCAAGGCGGCCAGCAAGTTTATGTAGCAAGGGCATTCTGCAGTGTGTCGCAGTGCCACTCTATAGTAAATTGCTTTATTGTTCAATAACGTGCTAAGCTTCGGCCACAATACTAGCCGGTGATACATAGCATAGTTATATTAAAACTAGCCGACCCGGCAGACGTTGTTCTGCCATATTTTAAATGTGATTTTAGTAAAAAAAAATTTGGGCAAGTCACCCTTATTACTTAGGGGTATGAAGAATAGATATTGGCCGATTCTCAGACCTACTCAATATGTTTACAAAATTTTATGAGAATCGGTCAAGCCGTTTCGAAAGATTACGGGAACAAAAATTATGACACGAGAATTTTATATACGAGTATAAGATAAATTACTAGTTTAGTATTATGTTGGCGATTTTTAATTGAAACTTTAAATAAATTTAATAACATGCTTTAGACTGAATCTACAAATAATACTTGCCTAACATAAAATACGTGTTTTAATAAAATGAAATACTAGACCAGACATATGCTTGCATTTTTCAATACACACACTATAAAATTTGAAACTTTAAAAAATAAAACCAATCTATGACTTAGAATTAAAAAATAATAAAATGAATCACTAGATCAGTCGTATGCTTGCGATTTTTAAAGACTAAGTCCTTATTTTAATTTGAAACTTTGGCTAGACTCTTCTTTTAATAACGTGTTAAGCTACGGCCTGAATCCATAAAATATATCACTAGCCTGAGATATATAGCACAGATAAAATACATTTTTTATTAAAATAAATTATCAGACCATTCTTAACTTGCGCATTTTTAACACTAAGTGCACATTTTAAATAAGTTTCTGTATTGTTTAATAACATTGCCAGCCATTAAAAGAATGGTAACATTTCTTTGCACATCCTGTATAAACAAGTCTCGTTGAATTTTCAGCATCTGCTGATCCACGTCTTACGATGTTGAAACAACGGTTCTAAAACTCGATCTATCGAGAGCTTACCATCGCACACAAAACTTGATTGGCTCAAATCTGTAGATTAAAGTGGGAAATCTGGCAACCCCAACCCAAACCAAACCCAAACACCCCAAATAAATTTGCGATAAACATCGAGCAATGCGTAATATCACGTTATTACTGACATAAGCGTAAGTATATTAACATATAAAAAGTATCTTCACGCTTGTATCAGCAAGGTATGGGCAGTCAGCGACATATTAGTAAGTAAATATATTATAAGACAAAGTCGCTTCCTCTGTCCCTATATCCATTTGTATGCTTAAATCTTTAAAACTACGCAACGGATTTTGATGCAGTTTTTTTAATAGATAAAGTGGTTGAAGATAAAGGTTTATACATATATTTCATACCCATGCAAAGCAGTGACGGGCTGCTAGTCGGTAAGTAAAACAACAAGTATCGTTATGATTTAACCCGTGTAGATGTAGTCGCAGATAGCCAGTGCACCTGCGACTAGCCGAAGACCGATCTATCGCCAACCAGACACTTATCCCATACAACGTTGTTTTTGTTAGAAAGTTAAAATCCACTCTGAATTACCCAACCCGGGAGACGAACCCTAGACCTCATATAGTCAGCGCCTGAACCGGACTACTATACAGAGGCGATTGACATAGAAAAAAAAACAACCCTTGTGTGCTAGAAACTAGCACATACACACACTTACATAAATTACTAATAAATAAAACTAAGGTTAAAACAAAATGTCCAAGTTCATAAAAGTATTTTTTATTCGGGATATTAATTCGCTAGCTGTAATCGACGGTTTTTACCCGTGTTTGAATTAATGAAATATATCTTTGTCCTATGGAATCACTTGATAATTCATATAATAGTTGGTATTGATTTCTCTCTCTTGATCCTTTTAAGAAAATAGCTTTTTAAAGTCTTTTATTTGCCATAGCTCGAAATGTGTTAATATAAATTTACTTTATGACATAAGTCTGTATTTAGTTTAGTTTTTGTTTTATGGTATGTATGTAAATTTATTAAATAGTGTATATTCCCATTTTATTATATTAATCTTTTAATACTTTCCTTTTACGGGTTGGCTGGCAGAAATTTATTTTAAGCAAACTTCGCTTTTTGTACTTTTTTTACTTATACATATATTTTGTTATATAAATTGTAAAAGTAAAGAGTTAGTAATTATTTTTATAAATTAATCGTTAACTTCAATTTTAATACGATATCGTCTAAGTAAATATACATAAAATTGAGGATTTTCCTCGATTTCTCTGAGACTTCGATCTTGACTTGTTGGCAATCGCACGTTCTACTAAATAAAAACTTTTTAACCGAGTTCAAAAGGACGAGGAGGCTCGCAATTCGGCCGGTATATTTTTTTAGACCGATTTCTCCGTGGTTTCTGGACCGATTTACGTATTTTTTTTTGTTTGATGCGGAAAAGTTTAGAATTGGTCCCACAAAATTTTATGCAGATAGGCCCATTAGTTTTTATTTTATGACCATTTTTTTCTTTTTTTCACCTATGCTGACGATTATTTTTATTAAATTTAAACATATCAGCAATAAACTAAAAAGTATTAAATAAAAATGCCTACGTTACTTAAAACCGACTTCAAAACTAAAAAGTAAGAAATAATAAAGATTTAATATTAATTACATATTACTTATATGGGCTATTTACTAACACGTTTGAAGTCGGTGCCAAGCTTCAAACTAATAATTACATTACAAGTAAGTTTTAAATTGGATTGGCACCGACTTCAAATCTATTAGTAAATAGCACATATGAGTAATAGGTACTATATATTTAATATTAAATCTTTACAATTTCTTACTTTTTAGTTTTGAATTCAGTTTTAAGTAACGTTGTTATTTTTATTTAAAATCGGTTCACGAAAATGTTAGAGAAATCGATTAACGTACACAAAAAATACATGCGTAGAACACATAACTTCCTTTTTATGAACTTTTTAAAAAAATAACTTAAAACCATCTTCGGACAATGTTGGGTTACCGCAAGAAAATTTAAATTACTCTTTTGATGTAGCTAATTTAGTCGAATTCAGAAATAACTTCTTTTTGAGTTGGTTAAAAATTGTTAATTCCCTTAAAAGGAAGCCTGAGGCTATTGCTAGTATCCTTTAAAAATGATAGCTATTTGGCCAAGCTTTAAATAATTGGTAAGCACAAGAACGTGTCCATTTATCCTGAGGCTAATTATAATATCAACTCAAGTAAAACACCTCGTACAATAATCTGCAGGTCATTGACCTTAAACAAAAAAGTATACTTCATAGACATGGTAAAACATGTAGTTAATTAATGTCTACATACAAAGATCTGTGTCTCCATATTGAAAATATTTGTGAACATGTTTTTTATCTGTACATCTTGTATAGAAATAAATAAAATTAGAGTGTCTGTTTGTAATATTAAAATGTGGCTGTTCATCATAAGCATGTGAATATATACATAAAACTGGCTATTGCCCGCTGCTTTGCCCGCATAGTTAAAGATTCTGCAGGAACATTTTTACGGGATGAAAACTATACTATGTGTTAATCCAAGTTACCGAAAGAAAGTAATCAATCAATTTCATGAAATCGTCAGTTTTTGCGTGCAGTAATAAACAAACATACAAACTTTCGTATTTATAATATTAATAAGATAACATAATATATATGGTATATAATATCATATCAAAATATTTTGTAAATTGTTTTCGTCAATTAGTCTGTCGGTTTGTCTGTCTGTTTCTTTCAGTTAATCTGTAACGGCTGGTTTGACAATGACCCACCATTTCTCAACTTTCACTGGCAGGTAGTTTATATAATAAGTATCTTCACGCCCATATCCCCGAAGAGGTAGGCAGAGGCACAACCAGGACACCCGCGACTAGCCGAAGATACTAAGTCCCACAATGTGATAGGTGGCAAGCCTATCGCCAATCGGGCACATATCCTATCTCGAGAAACATTTTTTTTATTAGAAATATAATTTCAACTTAACTTTTTCATTAAATTTTACGCGTAGGAAGCCGCGGGCACAGCTAGTTAAAGTATATATTAATAAGATGTCTAAGCCCGGAACAACGAAGGTATTTTAATATTGTACATTGTTTTGTTTATCAAAACACCGCAAAAAATGCGTTAAATCAATGTTTTGTTTTGAATGGTTATGTAAATAAAAGGTCGATTTATATAATTAAACATTTATAAAATTGCTTCAACAATCACTACATAGTATAAAAAAAGGCGCTTTCTCTGTCCCTATGTCCCTTTGTATGCTTAAATCTTTTAAACTACGCAATGGATTTTTATGTGTTTTTTTAAATAAATAAAGTAATGAAAGAGGAAGGTTTATATGTATATTTCATAACCGTGTGAAGCCGGGGCGGGCTGCTAGTAACGGATGTAATATAACAATGAGAAAGATAAACCTAATTTCAAAAAACGTAAACTCATCTTGTAAACGTACTCAATAGCAAGAAGATAGACAAGAAATAAAAAAATACTATTTATTAAAAATATTATTAATAATCGATACGAAATATGATCAAAAAATGTACATGTATTATGGCGTAACAAGACAGGAGAAGCAAAACGTACTTTTAATTTTTAAGTAGTGTGTGTATTTTAGTTGCTAATAAATCAGTTTGTCAGTTATTGTGGTGTGTTCTGTGGAGCTGGATATATTTGGGTTCGTTGGATTCCGGAAAGTCCATTTCATTCATAGTGTACTGTTTTGCCAGTTTTGTCACGCCATAATACGTATGCATTTAATTGGTGGAAAATTGCAAATTAAATAATTTTGTTTGGATTTAGGTATTTTCCGCAAAGTAACGTCTTCTTCTATCAATGATCAAAAACTAAAGACCCTGTATTCATCTCAAGCAACCCCCTTGCTACTCTTATCGGCCGTATCATAAAATATAAGCATTGAAGGCAATCCACATAAAAAGTGAGTACAACAAATCTTACGGACACGAATTTCTGAACCAATCTAGACGAGGACGAGCGCTAGTGACATCCGTTTGAGAAACGCTTATATTAATTTTTGAAGTGAAAGCTTCTAAATTCTCGTCAAGACACGTGAGCTGATTCGTCAGACAAAAATTCGTAAGACGGCGCAGGGCGCTTGCGCGAATTCGACGAAATATACGAAGAATATTCGTGTTGTCATGTTTGTGTACAATAGCGCAATAAATGAATATTGTATTATACCACATAAATGATAGTACTTTTATACTGAGAATTAAAGCCATTCGTGCAAAATTATTCCCTAACCAATCCAAAATATCAAAAATACACAACGTTAATATTTAAGTTTTCACTTCAGCAGGCGCACCAGAGTGCAACCCGTCGTTTTTTTAATGCAAAAGATACACACATGTATATCTTCAAGCTAAGTCTCTCATGTATCGCCTGATAATATTAAGAGCAAAATCTGCATTCCTGCAAACCTGCCTTGCTTTTTCCGCGTTCATTACTCTTTTCTTACAAACACCTTTTTTTTCTTACTCCGGTTTCGGAGACGCCAAACAAAACCAAAGCATCATCATCAGCTTCAGACAAGCAATTATGAATTTTTGTGCAACAAAAAAAGTTATTATAATTCAAGTTATTATAGTTCAAAAGTTATTCAATTCATGTTTTTTTTAAATTCAACATGAAATGATGAATTGTATTGTATGCTATTACTTGTAAATACCTAAGTATATGAGAGAGAGAAAAGAGAAAACGTGTTAATGTAGTCTAAATTTTTTTTTTCAAGAACATTTCTTGCAGGTCATGCCGATAGCCAGAGGCACAACTAGTACACCCAAGAATAGTCGAAAACACTAACGCTAAGTAGTAGGTGGCAACGCCTTTCGCCAAATGGGCACATAACCTGTAACGGCAATGTTGTTCTTAATAAAAACTTAAGAAACACATTTTCGTTGCCCAACCCGAGAATCGAACCCAAGATCTCGTGAAGTCAAGTCTAACATCGGATTGCCAGAGCACAGAGGCGAGAGGCTACTAGTATTTGCACAAATACTTTTAAAGTATAGCCAGAGGCACAACTAGTACACCCACGAACAGCCGAAGACACTAACGCTAAGTAGTAGGTGGCAACGCCTTTCGCCAAATGGGCACATAACCTGTAACGGCAATATTGTTTTTATTAAAAATTGAAGAAATACATTTTCGTTGCCCAATCCGAGGATCGAACCTAAGACCTCGTGAAGTCATGTCCAACATCGGATCGCTAGAGCACAGAGGCGAGAAGCTACTAGTACTTGCACAAATACTTTTGAAGTATAGCCAGAGGCACAACTAGTACACCCACGAACAGCCGAAGACACTAACGCTAAGTAGTAGATGGCAACGCCTTTCGCCAAATGGGCATATAAACTGTAACGGCAACGTTGTTTTTATTAAAAATTAAAGAAATACATTTTCGTAGCCCAACCCGAGGATCGAACCCAAGACCTCATGAAGTCATGTCCAACATTGGATCGCCAGAGCACAAAGGCGAGAGGCTACTAGTACTTGCACAAATACTTTTATTCCAATAGGGATGGGAAAGGAATATATAAGCATCCTATCGATTAAAAATATTCATAGTTGCGAAAAATATAATTGATACGATCCTGGCAAATATTTTTTCATAAATTCCAAGAATTTCATATTACGTTCTACCATAGGCTTAAAATGTAATACGAGTATTCTTATTGAAATATGACATTTTCATTTTTATTATTTTGACATTCATATTACATTTTAGTAATCTTAAGTTGCTTTTTTTAACTTACTTTATTTTTTTGAAAATTATACATGATATATTTTTAATAGCTACTGTGGTCCATCGCAACTGTCCAGTGTTGAATTTACTTCATGTTGTCCAACAAAAAATGTGCTTTTTCTGTTTTCTAATAACAACAACGTTGCCTGGATTTGAATATGTATGTGCCCAGTTGGTAATAGGCATGCCAGGCTTGTGTGGAAGCTCTAATTATACATTTGCCTACCTCTTCGAGGATACCAACTTAAAAAAAGTATCTTTACACCCATATCGCCAGAGTTAGAAATACAGATTTCCTTTTTCTTGTTCTTCAACCCGGTAATCGACACTGGGACCTCATCAAGTAAAGGTCGACGCAAAACTGCTAGAGCACAGAGGTGACCCCTTTGTGGATACGGAAAGATATTTTTAAATACATATTTTTTAAATTAAACGAATTAGTTTTTTCTTATCATACTATTTTTTGGGTTTCGTTACCAAATGACGGAAAACAGAACCCTTGTAGATTCGACATGTCTGTCTAGTCATCCGCATGTCAGAACTACTTTGTTCTAAAATTATTAGAACTACACATTTAAGAATGTAAGTACGTATTGATTAGATTTCAATAAAAACGTTAACTAAAATCAACTTGAAAAAAAAATGTTGGCAATTTCTTAGATATAGCATGCTTTCGAAAACGACAAATATAAATTCTACATTATTCAGGTACTATAAAAATAGTTATTTTGACTGGTAAATCTGGGATACGAGCATGTAGATACTTACTTCATCTACAACATTGTTGTTTCAATATTATTGAAACTATCAAAATTACTAGATTTTATAATTCTTTAACCCTGAAGAATCTTAATAAATTTTTTGTTAAAATATTATTTGACATATCATGTTTGTGGAGAAAATAACTTTTTCTCGATGGAATGGGCTGATAATTGAGGCTCATATCGCTTATATTGATTGATAACTTTACCGAAATGCAGAAGGTGTATGTTTGCTTGTATGTTCAGTTGTGATGTCGGAACAGCTGGACCGATTTTAATAAATTTTAGCATATAAACATAATTTCAAAAAAATATCGGCTTTTTTAACCCGATATCTCAACGGTTTTCCATAAGAGAGCTAAACAAATTTAAAAACACTGGCAACATCTAATGCCATATAAGGGACAAAATGTAGACCTAATTGCAAGTTTTCAAACGTGGGCTACAATTTAAACCCACCACCATGTCATCACTTTTTGCACTTGTTTCATGAATACGTGTCATTGTTTAAATCGTTTTTGACATTTACAAAATATTTACCACGAAGCCACTTAATTTTGGCACGTAGGAGTTTATTATACACATATCACAAATTAATCAAACATTAATAAACTTGAAAGGTGGAATGCTGTTTAATTGTTCCATATAAGGCATACCACCTACGTTAGTCGTAACTAAATGCATTGAAAGATATCCAAATATAACGTATTATTTTATTAGATTATAACTGTTCTCTTTAATTATGTTTACACTACTAACAATTATATATGGGTTTGCCCGCTTAAAAATAAACGGTCCGTTTTTATCTATTATCAAATCAGCTGTTTAAAAGAATTCGGAAAATTGTTTAAAAAAATTTTAAAAATACGCAGATAGAGTACTCATTTTTTAATAAATGTAATTAAATTAATTGTATTCAGTAGACAGGCCACAACGTTTATTAGGTTTATTATAGGCTGATAAAAATAGTTATGTTTTAGAACATCCAGTGAAAAACATTCCTTACTACTTTAAAAAAGGGTTGACAGTAACAAACATTCATAAGGGGCATCCTTATGAATGGTTGTTAATTTTTTATAATATTATAATTGTACTTTAAAAAAACATTTATGGGAATTTTAAATTTATCAATTTATATAAACTTTAAATTCATTAATTTTTTCATTTACAACATTTTGATTGTTGGCATATCATTGTCATCAATATTTATAGAAATATGTTTTACCCATATTTAGGGGAAACAAATAATACTCGCATGTTGCCATTTCTTTGATACACTACATTCATTTGTTGCACAACTTGCTGTTTTATTGGGCAATAGGTAATTAGGTATGTTTCAAGTAAGTAACGTAATTAAAAGGAACCAATAAAATAAAGTTATTTAATTCGTATTATAATATTAATGTAAATTATAATATGAATCAAATATGTAAGGAAGTTCTAGTCTGTGGATACAACATTTGAAATTTGTAAAGAATTAAAAACAATTATCGACTATCGATATATATGATCAGATACAAAAGTAAAAATATCGATATATTCATACAACGAAATGTTCGCTCAACTCTACTTACTGTCAAGTATGTGGACTTACTAAAACCTTTGAATTCAAGTACAAAAACATGTCCTTTGAACTAAACTTAAAGATACTAAATACCGTCTTAAAATCACCTGCATGTTCATTGACATTGAACAAAAAATATGTACTGGATAATCAAGAAAAAAAGCAGGAACTCATTATTTATTTATCTCGTTTTGCAGAATACCCGTTTCGTATATAGCTGCTTTGAGCGCCCCGAACACTTCTTAGCTCTCATTAGTGACGCTAAGATGTTTATTCGTGCTTTGATTTATGCGTTTGTGCTCCATTTTTCGTATAACTGCGATGGACAGTTTATTCGTCTCAAGAATATCGAAATGCGTAAGTATTTTTTTTAATTTAAATAATTTATTTATTTAAATTTTTTTTGTTTTTTTTATTTGTTTTAATTCTACTAGGCTGAAGGCTGTTCTAAAAATTGTGAATAGCAAATATTTTACAAGTCCATTTATTTCATTTAAAATGCGAAAAATAACATTTCTAAACTTACAAACGCGCGAAGTTTAAATACCTAGACGTTATTTTTGAAAATGTTACATTTTTTACATTGATTTTCTGCAAAGATCACAAAAATAAAAATGAAACACTGGTGAATTCAATCAGTAAAGTTGTAAAGATTTTAATTTAGAAAAGATCGTTTCTTATTGTAACATAGAAATTTATACATATTCTTAATTTAAATTTCGTTACATTTTTTAAATCGAATAGTTTTCAAATAATTAAATATTTTTATATGTTCTTTTTAACCTTACTTTAAATCAAAGGAGCCTCATTGTGTTGCCAGTTGCACGAACTTATAGAGGAGTTAAACTATATACAATACGTCATTCTGGGCGTTCGTATTTTGACGTTTTATCAAGAAAACAAATACTATATCGAGTTTTTGAAACCATAGGTTTCAATGCTTGCATTCTCGACATGCTTCCATTTGCGACTTTGGGCAGAGCGTAATTACATATCGTGTACGTAAACAATAAAGTTGTCATACATAACATTATATAGATCACTATCCGACTGCTTACTACCTTTGTCTTTTTAATTGTCTCGTTGGCCTTGAGGTTAACATTTACGCCTAACTTCACTGACCAACCACGAGATTCAGGTTTGATTCCTAACGGGGGTAGTCATTTGTGTGATAAAAATATATATTTTTATTTCGAGGTCTGGGTGTTTGTTTAAATTATACTGGTATCTAGTTTAAATTATACTGGTTTCTATTAAGCATTTCTGTATAAGTATTAGTATTTTTAACTGAAATCCGGAAAAAAGTGTAGGTATGTTTTTTTTCATTTCGGAGTTGAATCAGCTTGTCCATTTGTACACGGATATTTGAATTTATTTGTAAATTTTGCTTTAATTAAATATATGCTTAATCAATATTTTTACTTCATAACCTAAAAAAGTGTTTATTGTGTTTACCTGTTTTTTTATGTATGTATAATATTTATTAATATAATATAATAGGTACTATTATTTATTTTTTTTTAATTTAAATTTTTAGTCTTTTTTAAATTTTATACTTTTATTTTTATTTTTGTCGCCTCTGTGGTCTAGCGGTCTAGGTGTTGGACTTGACTACATGAGGTCTCGGGTTCGATTCCCGGGTCGGGACACAAAAATAAAATTTGGTTTTCCAATTTTCTAACACGAAAATTTTGCTCGACATTGGATATGTGCCAGGTTGGCGATAGGCTTGCTTTCTATCACATTGTAGGACTTAGTGTCTTCAGCTAGTCGTAGTAGTTGTGCCTCTGCCTACCCCTTCGGAGATGTGGGCGTGAAGATACTTTTTTTTTAATTTTCTTGGTGGTATTCAAAAGATCACTTAAGATTTTTTTCTCAGTGGTGATTCTGTTGCCACAAACTAAACTACATTAACATTTTATTTTGAGGCTTTAAATTACGCTATCTATTTTGCAAGTGATTTAATAAATAGAAAATAACTTAGTTTTAATATAATACTCCACTTGCTAGATTTGGAGGTGTTAATTTAAATTTTAGTTTGTGCCAACAGACTTGTTGCCATTTACGAACAATTAATCACAGCGGCCATCCGAAGCCATATATAAAAAAAAGGTCGATGTACTATGAATGTGGGTTATTTCTTAGTTACTACATAGTTTATTGGCTATTTTTAGTTTTACAGTTATTTCATACTCATGAACTTTTATTAGACATGTTTAGTTAAAATACCCGTTTAGAATTAATTATAAGGATAAAAATGGCCATTGATTTAACTTTTTTGGTCTTTTCATACTCGTAACAATTTCGCATGCGCGTGTGCATGGGCGTATGTCTGTGATAGATCGATTTCGTTTTGGATTTTGTTAAAAAGCTGATATGATCTTAGCTACCTTACAAGGAGGTTACGTCGGTGGTTATAATGGCCATAACTTTTTTATTGAAGTGAGAACTTCTTTAGCGACTTTGCGCACTATTTTTGGAATGAGGTCAGGACACGTGAACTGATCGAAAATTCGTAAGACGGATGGAGAGTAAACAGCCGGCGCGGCGTAGGTGAGGAAGTATCCCCCTCTTCGTGTTCCGGTTCGGAGGGTAAGGTAGCCGGTAAACTTACTTTTGCTCGAAGCCGAACATCCCGACCTCAGGTTGGCAACGCACCATTACCACCTTTGGTGTCTCTGGGCGGCGTGAATTTCTTGCAATCGTGAAATCCGTCTGCTTTTTTACCTTCCATTATTATAAAAAAACGTAATGTTGATAAGTGGCAAGTATGGTTTCGTCTTAGCAACATTTTACATGAAAATATTATGATAGGATGTCCCTTTTTTAAAAGTTGTTTACTATGGAATACTTCTGCTAAATAATATACTAAAGTATAAAGTATCTTTACGACCATCTCCCCGAAGAGGTAGGTAGAGACACAATCTGGGCACCAACCACTAGCCGAAAATTTTGTGCCAAAAAAGGGATAGGTGGCAAGAATACCGGTCAACGCTGTCCTTATTATAAAATTAAAATTAATAATATTTTTGTGCAACTGTAAATTTGCAAAACTAATTTTCTAGATGATAGTAAGCTGCGATGAAGTTTACCCTGAATGTTGCCTGTACTTTATATTAGCTGCAGCGAATGTTGCCTGTACTTTATATTAGTAGGCGAAAATGTAAGCCTGCGCCTGCTGTTTCGTTTAGACGGTGCAGGACGGCGCTTGCGCAAATGTTTGTGTTGTCATGTTTGTGTACGATAGCGCAATAAATCAATATTGTATTCTAACACGTAAATGATAGTACCTTCATGTTGATAATTAAAGCAATTCATGCAAAATTATTTCCTAAACATTCCAAAATATCAAAATGCACAACGTTAATATTTAAGTTATCATTTCTACCGGTTGTTTTTTATGTTTTATTTTAGCACTTGCCTAGGTATTTAAATCCTCTGTAGCAAAAATTGTTAGAGCATTTGTCGGCTTTAGACGAATGCTTTTTCTTTCTTTCAAATTGTTAGATATTAATTATATTACATAAATAATCCAAGCTGCTACACTAGTGATAACAATGATAATAAATTTGTTTTAATGTCCAAAATAAAAAAAACACAAAAATTTTCTAACATTAAAAACGAATTAAAGAGGTTTGATAAGAGTAGGTTAGTTTAAAAAAAATGGCAAAAAGAAACAAAGTCAGCTAGTGTTTCATCATGTAATAATATACTACTACAGTTGGTAAACTGCTGTGCAGCCACATTCTGAGTGACCTACCGCGTCTCCTATTCCTCCAGTCATGAGGACTGTGTCATGTTCCTCTTCAAATCGTAGACTTGTACATCAGGCTAACAGCATGTCTTACAACTAACCCAGAATAAAATTTACAAATAAAAAAAAATCGACATAGGTACAGTAATTGCGACTCAGGAAGACGAGCGGGCTTTACTTGTGGTAAACGCTCATATGTATATTGTGTCAAAGTGTACGTGAAAAAGATATCAGTATGGTTAGCATAAAAAAATAAGTTTGTGTACAACTTAAGGCAAACAAATAAAAAAATTAGCAATTTATTATTTAGGTTTTTTTAATCTAACCCCAAAGCAAATTATATGCTTGTATCATGGGTGTTAAGTCAGTGATATAAATACATAGAAATACTTAAATAGATACCAGAATAAGTTTAATAAACACTCAGATCCGGAAATGCAGACATCTAAATGTTTATTACACAAATGGCTGCCCCCGTCGGGAATCGAACCCGAGCCTCGTGGTTGATCGATGTATTTAGGCGTAGAATGCAAGAACTATCATCGTACTCTTATTATAGTCATATTACACAAATATATAAATAGAATAAAAATATTTTATTTCACAATAACCATACAAGAAGCAATTATGACGCGTCTATATAATAATAAAATCTACCACCGGATCAGAACGCGGCCCCACACTGAGATGATTCGACAAAAAAACTCGGCAGGCTTGTCTTTTTTCCTCATTTTAAAATATGTAAAGTAATTATACATTGTGTTCATATTTACATGGGACCACAGAATCTTACCTCTAAAGAATAATAAATATGCAAAAATAACATACGATCAAATTGAAAAGCACCTTACTGGAGTCGGGTAAAAAAACCTTATTAACATATCTTATCGCCTTTGTGTTCCAACACCGGACCGCTAGTACAGACCGCTATTCCAGTGTTGGACTTGACTTCATAAGGTCCCAGGTTCGATTTCGAGTAGGGAAACAAAAAGAAAATGTGTTTTCTTAATTAAAGCACCGTTGCCCGGGATTGGATATGTCCCCGGTTGGCGATAGGTTTGCCACCTACCACATTGTGTGACATTTCGACTATTTATAGGTGCCCTGAACATTTGGGACATTCATTCTACCTACCCAAAGAGTTAGGCAGAGGTACATACAAAGATTCCCTGTGTTGGTCCAGGCTCCTTTGCAGCACGTAAAAGGCAAGGATATGCTTAGCGTCACTAACACCGTGGCATCTGACTAGGTGGTAGAGTTTCTTATCATCGGGAATTCCGTGTGCTAATTTGCCTTTCAATATCATAAAAAAAGATTTTTGAACACAAAGTCAGCCATTCTGTTTTTTTACTTCCGACGGAAAAATATTTAACACCGATTGGTGTCTTTTTCTGTTCCTTTTTTTCGTTTGTGTATGTGCCTGTAGTGTTTTGACTCCTAAACTTTTTTGATTTTAGTTTAAGCGCCGAGATGGGCTTTAACTACGTTTTCCAGTGGTTTAAAAATAGTTTCCAAGGGTTATTGAAAAGTTTAAAATTTTATGATTTAATCGTCTCTGTGGTATAAGTCTCAGAGTTCCCGGATTCGATCCCGGGATCAGGCAACAAAAACAAATTTTGTTTTTATTTATTTCTAGTAAAAACGATTTTGCTAGAGGTGTGCTACGTAACGGTTGGTGATAGGCTGGCTAGACTTTGTTGGACTTAATGTCTCTGGCTAGTCGTGGGTGCCTTTGTTGTACCAATCTTTATTTCTTTGGGGATGCGAGCATGAAGACGTTTTTTAAAAACTTTGAAATTACTGAAACATTGCTATGTCATAAAACTCAGCAGTATTTTTTGTGTTACTTTTTTCAAAATTATCTTCGTTTGATTTTACCACTCCATTTATTTTAAACTATCAATTAAATAAAGACCAGTATATAGGCTGCAATACCTAAGTTTTATTTTAAAAACGATATCGTTCTTGATCCTTATTTTTTAACTGAGATAAAATCGTTTGCTCTAGAACTAGATTTCTTCGAATACTGTTCTTTTTCTACGAATGCTGTAACGTTCAAATGGGTCTTTTTCTATCACAACCAGATCAGCTTTTACTTTATTTATTACAAAAAAACCTTGTATGGTGAAAGGAAAAGTTTTGCAAATGTATTTGAACACATAACGTATTCCAAATATAATTGTAGTATTATATTTGATTTTCCAATTGTAAAAGCATTCATGGCTTGTACTGATTATATTAATAGGTAATAATACTAGCCACCCGGCGAACTTCGTATCGCTTGGCATTAACAACCACTAACAGTTTAAACAGAAAAAAAATCTCCCGATTTTGAAACATTATTCATAGCGTGATGTAGCCTATATATCCTTCCTCGATAAATGAGCTATCCAACAATGAAAGATTTTTTCAAATCGAAACAACAGTTTCTGAGATAAGCGCGTTCAAGCAAACAAACAAACAAACTCTGCAGCTTTATAACATTTGTATTTGTGTACATACAATAGACCAATGAATAGTTTTATAGACACAACGACAATGGCATGTTCCAGTGTTCCATGGAAGTTAAGGTAGCCAGAGGATAGCAACGCACCTATAACATCAATGGCGTCTATGGGTCATAGTTATTTTATACCTTTACGGGAGCAGCGTGGGTTTTCGCTGTCTTTTGCCATAAAAATATCCTCCGGCTTACTTGATAGTTTAAGGTTATGAGTGACACATATTAATTAAAACTTATTAATTAAATGTCATGTGTCATGAGGAAAGAATGACAGATGAAAGATTGACAAAGCAGATATACAATGCGAATGTGGATGGATGTAGGTACCCGGGGAGACCAAGGCCGACATTCCACGATCAGATCAATCGGATATTATCCGAGGGTAGTCTCCTCCTCCGCCGGTTTCGGAGGGAGTCTCCGAAACCGGCGTGTTTGTATGAAAAGGGTAGTGAATGTAAAGGAAGCTAGACAGGTTCGTCAGGATCGTGAGATCTGGCACTCGATACACTGTGCCTAACCCCGTAAGGGACCTGACGTGAAGATATGTTTGTATGTATGTATTTCAGGAGTTTCTATCACCTTCCACCTCCATCATCATATATTTGAGCTTCTATCATTATGTTGTTATAAAATTTAAATGTGTGCCAAAACTAGTTTACTCGTTTGAAAACAGCTGCTATTTTTTTGTTAAATAGCAAAATCCCTCTTCCTTGGGCAAATACACTCATACTTACAAAGATCCCAAATAAAACTTTCTTAATATAAACGCAAAGGCTAGGTTTGTGTTATATAAGATTTCTGTATAATCCTGCTAATATTATAAATACGAAAGATTGTATGTTTGTTTGTTACTCCTTTATGCAACAACTGCTGACAGGATGTTCATGAAATTTGCCACATACATAGAAGGTAACTTATATGAACACATAGTATAGTTTTTATCCCGAAAAAATGTTCCCGTGGGACATTAACCACGCAGGCAATGTCGCGGGTAGCAGCTAGTGTATTACATGTTTACTTATTTAAATTAATTAATGGTTCATTATTTACATTAATTAATTTGGTTATTTATACGTTCATAGTTACATACCACGCTAAGTCCCTTACGAAGTAGGTAGAGAGTATCGAGTGCATAACCTCGGTTATATACTTACTATGAAAGCTGCAGAAGTAGGCTTTACTGGTATATCATAATTTGCCAACATTTAATATTAACTGTTACTAAATAAGTTAAAAATGTAACCTAACCTACAAAACTTTTACCAACAAACAAAATGTCTGGCATCTACAATAAAATAAATGTTAATCTATCATCACTCAGCACTTGGTAGAATCCCAATGAGCAAAAGATTTTGCAAGACGGTAAAATGGTCCTTCTAAACAGATGTAATTCAGCCATCCAACAAAGGTGACCTTGGTGGGAATAATACCCTCCACCTCTCATAGCCCTACCAACCATCATGGTTATACGGGCCGAAACGCGGGAGGTACACAGGATCTGCTCTAAGGCTCTCTTTACCGTGCACTTTTTGACTCCCTACAAGTTCTTTTTTTGTGTCAACCTATTGTCCCTTTGACCTTTTCCCATTATGGGGTGGTCTGATCCTTCCCAATTGGGAACGACGCCGCAATCACGGCACTTGTTCTCTGACTTCCGAACTGCCTAATCAGCCATCTGCCAACCATGAATATGTGAATCCCGCGAACAACATGTTGGTGGCAACATTGTTTACATCTGCAGATTATATTTCGGCTACACAGTTAAATCCGCGCGAAAATACACTCTCCTTTTCAAACAGATGTAATTCAGTCTTTCAATAAAGGTGACCTTTGTGGGAATATGTCTTCCTTCTGCGGATTGCATTTCGGCTACACAGATTAAATCCACAAGCTAATACGCTCTTGAACCAGACAAGTCTTCTCTCTTAGAAGTCATGTATTCGTGTCACAGACTGTAAGAGAATTACACGTTTTTCATATCTTGTTATTCCAATGACTGTAAATTCGTCAAAATTTCGAAAAGCGAACCTTGTAACAGAAATTCACTTCGAAAATCAAAAGACTCGTTGGTTAAAAGAACGATTGCTTCTCAGCTTTTCACACTGATTGGAGTAAATTAAATTACTTCATCTTAAAATCTCACTCGTTCTCATACGAGCTCACCGACTAATCACATTGCAAATTATGTCTTTGGGGCGTTATAATCCGCTGCCTACCCAGATGCAATCAATGCATATTGTATTAGATCTAATTGCAGATAGGAACATGGGAAAATGTAATACGGTTCATGGACACGAAGGACTGCCTGAAGTGTAATCCAACTTGGATTACACAGACTAGACTAATGATTGCCAGCAAGCAATACATGTTGAGAAGCTGGATTACATCCGTCTAGAAAGTCCTTTAAAGTAAATAAAATTGAATGATGTGATTTCTCAATTATAAAGAAAACATAAGAAAGAAACTTATTATTTTAATAAACGTATGTTGATGTTTCACTTATCGAATCCGAAACACTTTTATATTTAGCTAAAGACAATCGCGTTGCTAAAACCTTTAGAGGTTGAATAGTATTGACAGGGAGAAAACTACTACAATCATCGCTAGGAGAAAGGTTTATAAATACTAGTGGTCGCCCGTTGGCCGAAATTCGACCACAATAAATTTTAATATCTTGTTGATAAGACCGCCATCTTCATTTCTCAAGACCAACTACTAAACTTTACATATAGTTAGTGCGTCATCTGTGATCTTTTATCGTTATCATCGTTATGTTTGTTTGGGTGTGTCAAATGCATGGTAGTGTGGGTAATGTTTTATTTATTGATTTAATTTACTTTACAAGCATTATTATTGAAACATTTAATCGTTCTGCACTTCTCCAACACATAAACTATAAGCGTGCCAAATTTTATGCTCCTGCGTCAGCGCAATTTTCGTAAAAAGGGGTCCAAAGTTTTGGCGTCACGTATTAATATATAGATTTAATAGCTGGACCAGTCAAAGCCGCGATGAATCACAGTTCATTGCCCCTTTAATCCTACTTGCATTAGCAGAAAGTGCAGGGCATCTTATTTATTTAAACTTTATTGTACACAAATAAAAATTGTGAGTACAAAAGGCGAACTTAATGCTAAATGCATTCTCTCCCAGTCAACCTTTGGGCTAACAGAGATCAAGTATGTAGGTACCGAATAAACAAAACAGAATAATACAAATAAATTTTAATTTTAATGTACATATAAATAAAATAATCCAGTAATATGTAACCACATAGCATATTATATAAATTAAGAATATAATAATTATAGATACAGTGCATAAACATAAATAATATAAATAAAGTAGACAGCAAACAAAACAAGATTTCTGACCATACATAATAATATATCAATATAAACATATATATAGTATAATAAGGTCTGATGAAACAAGCATGCAATAGTACAGCACTAAATGCAATTTTTAAATAGATATCCATACGTTTTCTTTTTGAATAGAATCTTATTACTCACCTGCCTAATCGATACAGGAAGCTTATTCCATAATCTGGACGAATTTACAAGAAAAGAATTAGATATAGAGTTCGAACGATGTAAAGGGATGAAGAGAGTTTGAGATGACGATGAACGCAGACTTAAATTGTGGGTTGCAGATAAAAAGTGAAATTTGGATTTAAGGTATGTTGGATACTTAGGATCAAAGAGGATAGAATATAAAAAGCATAAAATCCTAAGCTTGCGTCGCTGGGAAATAGAAAGCCATTGAAGCTTATTACGATAATCAGTAATGTGATCAAATTTACGCAAGCAAAATATGAAACGAATGGCTTGGTTTAATAACCTATCTAATTTTTTAATGTGATAAGGATCATCATCAGGCATCAGGATAACAGATATCGCCATAGTCTAATATTGGCAAAATAAGCATCTGCTGACTTTTATAAAATGACGAAGCTCTGGCTGTTGCTCTGACCATATTTAAGTCTAGTCTTAAAACTGAATTTTCAACCAATAAACCATTTAGATTGAGTTGAAACTTTGCAGACACGTAGAGTACTGCAATCTGCAGACACGTAACGTTCAAACGGCAAAGCTTAAAATATCAATCAACGTTAATGTCATTCTAAATCCAATATGGCGAACGCTTGGGGATACCAATTATTTCAGCACCCGATCTTCATGTTAGGAAATCTAAATGACGGGTTTGTTGAAAAGTATACGAAAAATAAAGGAAGTTACTTTAAATTCAAACCATCGGACTTCTTTTATAATTTATTACTAAAACAAGCCCTATTTCCAAAAAAATTCTCATCAATTACCATCTTCGAGTTTATGTGCAAAAACTTAAGGTCAAAAAAAGTTTTTTTGACAAAACGTGCGATTATCATCATTTAAATAATGAATATCCAAACAAAATTTAACTAGAAACATTTGAAGAATTCGTGGTAATTTTTTTGTAAAATGTTATTTAGTTGAAGTGCATAAGAAAAGTATTCATGAAGGAATTGGTACATCATACATTTTAGCATTACCGCCAAATCTCACTAAATGAACTTGAGAAAGGGCTTTGTTCAAGACCCTAAAATGACTTTCAATGTAGATTTTATAAGTTTTTGAATAATCTAAGCCCAATTTTATTAAATCGTGTAACTTGATGCAAGCTAAGACATTTACTAGTGGCAGATGCTGACGCCCATAAAAAAAACTTTTGAGAATTCAAAAATAAATCATTTGAAAATAGAAGAGTATTTGTTACCAAGTTTTAGTTCTTGAATAATATAAACTATCTACGATGTACAAATTACAAGGTAATGTATTCTACAATGATTGAAATTGGTTAGGTGCCAGGTTAGCGATACATTTGCCACCTAATAGACCTTATCCTACCTTTCAGGGATGAAGGTGTGAAGATACTTACTTTTTCTTTTTAAATCACACTTGATCTTTCTACATACACGTTATCCCTTAAAATTAAAGTTAGACCAACCGGTTTTCGTGATACTCAACAGTATACCGATAACATTTTTACATAATTACAAAGACTTGATGACGCTGTAAAACAGAGTAGGTACCGGTTTTGGTCTAACACACAGGGTTAAATAAAGTATATTGAGGAAAAGTATAGAAGTACTATTTAAATTATGCGCTTCGGCTATGTTCGTCAAGCTTCGAAAATTCGAATGTATTTTAAAGATATTTATATATAGAGTTGTTATTACATAATTAAATTTAGCTTAGGTCAGCTAATTTAAAAACAATAGTATAAAGTGCAAAAAAAAGTAAAAATGTGAAGAAGAAGCGCATAATTTAAATAGTAGTACTATATAAGTGTTATTTCAAACTTCGTATACAATAAAATTCCTCCGAGTGGAGACAATGACATATATAAATCTCTTAATTATTTCTCAGTAATAAATTTTATGTACAGATACAGGTTATTTTCGTTTCAATAAGATTAATGTTACTATGGGACAAGTATACAACTTGAGATCACATTATACTATTTTTGTTATCATCGATAATGAAATGTTCGACATTAAAAACAGGTATAAGCTAAATAGGCGTAAACCAATCTACAGTACACCAGAATGAGGAAATGGATCACAGTTAAATGACTTTGTTTTTTTTATAACCTAATTTACCTTTTCAAACCCATGATTCTGTGATATTTCAAGATTATTAACAATTTTACATCCCATTAATATTATAAATTCGAAATTTTGTATGTTTGTTTGCTACTCCTTCACGCGATAACTGCTGAACCGATTTTTATGAAATTTGGCACACACATAGAGGATAACATGAATTAACACATAAGATAATTTTTATCCCAAAAAAATGTTCCAGAGAGTCAAACAATCACATTTGGAATGGTTGATTTCCTGAAAAAAAATCATAATCGCCGCGGGTTTGCCCCCGACAAATAGTGGTGTAAGCTATCCTATCTTTCAAGAGTGATCAAATTGCACAGAATGTGTAAATTTAATTAAAATCGGTTAAGTTGTTTAGGAGTCCATTCCAGACAAACAGCGTGACATCCATATATCTAAAATACTTAAAAATAATAATATATAACTTAAAAATAATAACCTCTGAAAATACGAGCAACTAACTTACTAACTAATAGCTATGTCGATCATGTCAGTGTTCAAATAAACTCCTTATCGAAACTGATCCATCCGTTCAAAAGTTATAAAACCAAAGAGAGACATATACACAGCCACAACTGAAAATTTGTGTACACACATGTTTGAATGAATGAAAAGAAAGAAATAGTCCACATTATTACAACAGTTTTACCATAGTTAACAACCAAAATTTATGAAATCCATTTTGTTATGTATAAGTTTATTAATAAAAAAGTAATAAAAATAAAAAAGTTAAATAAAATTAAATTGAAAGTTTAATAAAATGTTGCATATGTTTATCAAAAATTTTCTCAAAAGTTATATTTTCATAATTGGTTCCAATTTCAAAAATGTATTCTTTAAATTAAGATTAAATTTTGAAAGTTGGTTTTTAAAAGGATACAAAAAAATTCCCAGTTGGTGGGAAATCGCAATTTATATACTTATATTGCAATTAAAAGAAAGGTTAATAATGAAAACTGATACCAAAAGCCCGACTACATCAATTCCTGATCTTATTAAATACTAGCTGTTTCCCGCGGCTTCGCCCGCGTATTCTATTTATTTAATATGTAGCTCTCCAACGCTACCCGTTGAAATTTTTAGATAAAAAGTGGCCTACGTCCTTCTCCCGATTTTGAAACATTTTTCGTTGGTGCTCAGCTGCTATTAGTCTTAGCGTGACAATATATTATAGCCTATAGCCTTCCTCGATAAATGGGCTTTCTAACACTGGAAGAATTTTTCAAATCGGACCAGTAGTTCCTGAGATTAGAGCATTCAAACAAACAAACTCTTCAGCTTTATAATATTAGTATAGATTTCATGTATTCTGTTTCATTTGCTTGTACTTATTCAAAATCTTAGTAAAAAGTTTTAACTTATTTCAGTTTATGATTAAATATTACTTTAATGACCGCCTCTTTACTTAAATCCACCGGCCAACAGCGATGCTCGGATTCGATTCTCGACGAAGGCTGGCATTTATGAGATGAACATTTATATGTCCGAATTTCCGGGTCTAGGTGTTTATAAAAATTTATTCTGTTATCTATTTAAGTATTTCGATGTATAAGAATTGTTGACACAAGCATACAATTTGCATACTTTGGGGTTAGGGTCTATTTGTGTAACTTGTCCTATATTTGTTTATTATTTTGATTAGTCGTGTTTACTCCATTATAATTTTGTGTGTGTGTGTGTGTGTGTGGAGTGAGTGTGTGTGGTTTGTGTATGCGTAACTTTTGAACGGGTGGAACGGCTTAAATGTAATTTTTTTTTAAAGCCTTGATTGAGATGATTCTTAACAAAACCTATATTAGATGTATCGATTATCGATTTAGAATTATCGATTTTTTAATTTATTGTTATAATTAAAAACTACGTTTCCCGGGATTTCTTTTATTCCTATTTTGCTTTAAGTTTACCTC
>NJDD01003509.1:148315-159582 GCA_002245505.1 Calephelis nemesis
TTATATGGTATTTTTAAGGTAGGTTTTAATATTGTTTTTGGCAAATTTATTAAGGAAGTCATAAATTTATTGCGTTAAGTGTATTTAAGCCCCTTTGAGTATATTATTGAGAAATTATGTACTACCAATTTAATAGTTACCTATAATATGATTATTAGTTTAAGGCTTGGCACCGACTCCAAACCTATTAGCAAATGGCACATATTATAGTAGATGGCATATAAATAATATTAAATCTTTATTATTTACTTTTTAGTTCTGAAGTAGGTTATTTTTAACTCAGTAAATTTATTTCATAGTTTTCAGTGTAGTGCTGTTATAATTTAATTTAATAAAAATAGTCATCGGGACAGGTGAAAGTCCAAAAAGAAAAAAAATTCCGCCGCGTGCACGCAGAGTCGCGACCAAAAAACTATAAAATATAAATTAAACCAATTCGCCGCGTGTGTGGTGCAATAAAACGTCAAGAAATAAGTTAGAAGAATACAAGTTAGTCGCCTTCCTTTGTTCGCCAAAGAATCAGCACCTGATGAGATATAGTCAACCACATGTCTGTAAAATACGGACATTTATTTCTCAACTTCGCATACCGCTGTTCTAATGGTGTAATTTCTCTTTCACGCACCACCATTGTGGTCCTTTTAAACATCATTAGTGGTGGCAAAGAAAGTGAAAGATAAAAATTATCATAAAATAAAAACTAACGGGCCTACCTGAATCGATTTTCTATGGAACCAATTCGATACTATTCTGCATCAAACAAGAAAATAATTACGTAAATCTCTGCAAAATCGGTGTACATACATAAAAAAATACCGGCCGAATTGTGAACCTCCTCCTTTTGCAAAGCCGTTTAAAAAGTGAAGTTTTTCCCCCTTGTTGGTCCGGGCTCCTTTGTAGAATAGACCTTTCTGTGCCAGGCAGCTCGTAAAAGGCGAGCATAGGCTTGCTGTCACTAACACCGTGACATCTGACTAGGTGGTAGAGTTTCGCAGCGACTCACCCGGATTCCGGCGACGTGTTCCGGTTCGGAGGGTAAGGTAGCCGGTAAATTTACTTTTGCTCGAGGCCTAACATCCCGGCCACTGGTTGGCAACGCACCATTACCACCTTTGGTGTCTCTAGGCGGCGGCAATTTCTTACAATTATTAAATCCGTCTGCTTGTTTGCCTTCCAATGTCATAAAAAAAAAGTTACGCACCATATCAACGGGCGCGCCACTTTTATTAGTAAGGGGGAGAGACATTATAAGCAACGTGTATAGTGTAGATATAAATCGAAGTTCCGTCGTCGATTTTATGAACATTTTCAAAACGATAGCTCGTCATACCGTACTGTCGAAGTAAGGTACATCACACTGATGAACATTACGAATACAGTACATCGACATTTCAAACTTCGATACCAGTATAGATAGATAGATAATAAATAAAAACTGTTAGATTTCAAAAAAAAGTGTGTGTGTGTGTCAGCTACGACGCACGATTGGAGTTTACTCCTTACGAAATGTATCTTGCAGCACACATATCTCCTACAGCAGATTTAGTTATGTTAATTCTTCTTAAATTAGTATAATCGCAGACATTAGAAGTGTGATCCAAATAGTCAGTATTTTGATAGATAGCGACTCCTCCTGCACGGAGACTACGAGGTATCGCGCAGGAGGAGATCCCGAGATTGAGATACGCTGTGTAATGTATTCCATCTCATTCTTTTAAACGTTCAAGCCTACAGATATATATATGTTTGTCTCTTTCTACATAACGCCTCAACTTTTCGTGTTAGACTTGATTTTACTCCTCATAAAATTTCCGTACCGGGCCTTATAGCTCAAATCGTTTCTTAAGGAGTAAACTCCAAAAATTTTATTCGCGACGTGGAAAGAAAATTAAAATCGATTCTTTACAGTTTTAGTACGCTTAAACTATTTTTCATTTCAAATAAAAACGTGACCGTATAATAATAGAGATATTATGTCGCAAGGTCTCTATCCGAATCAAAACACTAGTCATATGTATAATACATAAACCTAACGCAAAAACCTCTAATTGAGATGGTAAACTGGTTTTAAACATTAATTGGTTTAGGAGATACGTACAGACAAACGTCGTTATTAAAATACGAAGTTAATATTAACCGATACGCCTTGATGGTTTTTGAATTCTTCCGGGTTTAATGTGTGTTATGATGATCTTTTTTATTATCAAGCAAGAGTGAGCACCATGTTTATGGGTTCCGTGCCACGAAGAGCCACTTGCCTCTGTGGTCAAACGGTGTTGGACTTGACAAAAGGTCCTGGGTTCGATCACCGGAACGGGCAAAAAAAGAATATTTGCTTTTTTTCAATTTTTTTGTAAAAACAATGTTGCCAGGGATTGGATACGTGTCCGGTTGGCGCTGGTCGCGGTTTCCTGGTTGTATTTTTATTAACCTCTTCGGGGATGTGTCGTAAAGGATTTTTTTAAAAAAAGCCTTTGCAAGTTACTGAGATATATATATATATATATAATGGGTTGGGTCAAAAATAAAGCTGTTCAACATAGGGTTAGAAGCTAACTCAGAGTTAAAAACTTAACCCAAAAACGTCAAACATCCTTTATCAATATTAAAATGATCCAAGTGCAAATCAAACTCAAATATTAATGGTTCCATAACACTAGGTTCTGTTACCGTCACTTTTCCTATTCTTTCGGAAAAAAACATTAGTACTCGTCAATTACCATACCAGAAGTATGAAGCGTAAAGTAGTAAGTATATGTGAGAATTTAAAAAAGATAACTGCGACGGTTCGGAGCCCCTTTTTTGGATGCTTAAATTTAAAAAAAAGATGTCGGTTTTGCTTTGTTTTGATTTAGATTATTATCTAAACCTACTAACTGGACTAATTTTAATCGATTTTTCCTTATTTAAAGATATTATTGCGCAGATATTTTTGACTGATATCACGGATATGGCCTAGTTTTTAACAGACTTCAAAAAGGATATCTGCACTCGTCTGTTTTTTTTATGTTTGTTTCGCGATTTCAACACCGAATAGAAAAGAATTTTGACTTTTTTGGCGTAGATCACTATTCCAAGGCATTACATTATAAAGGTATTATAAATTTAATAAGGATCCAATATACAATGATGTATATAATTAACTGTATATTTTTTTTATTAACCTATATGACGTATTAAAGTAAAGTATCTTCACGCCCATATCCCCGAAGAGGTAGGCAGAGGCACAACCAGGGCACCCACGACTATCCGAAGACACTAAGTCCCGAAATGTGATAGGTGGCAAGCCTATCGCCAACCGGGCACATTTCCAATCACGACCAACACTTTTTTTTTATTAGAAAATTGGAAAAATCCAATTTTCTTCTTGTTGGCCGACCCGGGATTCGAACCCGAGACCTCATGCAGTCAAGTCCAACACCCGGACCGCTAGACCACGGAGGCGATCGATAATATGACGTAGATATTAATTAAATTCAACTCGGTTTTTCACAGTTTTGCTGAGGTTACATTATAAAATTTATTATAATAATATTCATACAACTTTAAATTAAATTTTAAGGTAGCCAGTTTAAGAAATTATATAGAATTTTTGGAATGCTAATATTTTTAAAATATTATTACGTTTTTGTGTTGCATGTGTTTTCTGGCAGAGATGGCTTATTAACGATAGGACCACCTTTGTGTACAAATAACAATTTCATAAATTTGTACTTAGTGCTAAGTATGACTAGTATTTTTATTGTTGCGCAATAGATAATATATTAATTTATTATTTTTTTTCTCATAATCAACATAAGTAAACAGAAATAAATACAAAGTTGTATGAACTCAATATTAATGAATTAATTATTTTTTCTCATAATTACCAAAAGACGTAAACTTGGAAGAAATGCAAAGCAGTACTAGTATGAACGTCGACATATGTAGTTTTTTGTGCAGTAATAATAACAAAGTTTTAGGATATTCGAGATAATATAATTATTTTATTTAGTGAAATTATTCGATTTTGGTGATATTTTGTATAATTTTGTTCAACAGAAGTGTACAAGTGAAGTGTTTTTAAAGAAATTAGTGCATCGTAAGTTTTTTGACGCCGCCGAACCTACGCCGACAATTTATTAATCGCTCGCCGGCTAAAAACTTAATGCAAATTATTTAAATCTGCGTCTGACTGACGGCAGATATTTACGCCCATGCTAAAACGTATAACAGACGAGATATTCCAAATGGAAGTTTTGGCGCCAACGAAAGAAAATATAGTAGAAGTTTTTTCATAATTATTGAATTTCGTGTTTATATTTAGTGAAATTAGTCAATTTTGATGGCATTTTGTACAGTGAAACTGCGCAAATGAAATAATCATGAAGAAATTTTCGTGTATTTTTCGTTGCCGCCAAAACTCACTATAATATGAGCTTGAGTAATCAGGCCACCGCTTTACCCAAGACCCTGATATGACTTATGACTAATTATAATTGAATCCCGATATTGGTAAATTTGATACAAAATTTCTACTTGACTAATGGCAAAATACTAACATGAATGCCAAAACCTTAAGAACGAAAGAAATATATTCCGAATTTTATTTAACTTGTCGATGTTTTGGTCTAGTTACGTAAACAATCAAGACATGTTTACTTATTATTGCGTTCTAAATACGGAATACTAAAAACTGGTAGATACTATTCATAGACATACGAAAACATATCATACCGTTAAATTTAAAGTTAAAGTTAACGTTATTTTACCGTTTGTTCTGGGTACCATTTAATAATATAGGTTAACGGCTTACTTAGCAAGCAGCTCGTAAGAAGCAAGCGTCGGTTTTCACTAACACCGTGACCTTGCGACAACTTGTCTGATTTCCAATTTCTGTAATTACAGCTTTGGAGGGTTTTGTTATCCTTTGCTCAAATTTTCAGTTTTTTTATGATATTAGAAGGCAAACAAGCAGACGGATTTCCTGATGGTAAGAAATTCACGCCGCCTTGAGACATTAAAGGTGGTAATGGTGCTTTGCCAACCTTAGGCCGGGATGTTAGGCCTCGAGCAAAAGTAAATTTACCGGCTCCGTTATCCTCTGAACCGGATTCTAGTCACCCCTTCTAAACTAGATCGTAAAAATGGCGAGCAATGACGCTCTGAACGACAGGAATATGTAGAGTAGTGATACTGATCCTAAACAAGTCTTTGCAGAATAATTATCAGTAAATAGTCTAAATAATTAGTAATTTGGAGTTTTGGTGCCATCGAGAGAAATTATGGTCCTAGTTTTTGTCGTAATTATTGAGTTTTGTCATATTGAGTGAAATTATTTAACTTTGGTGGCATTTTATACAATGTTGTTCAGTAAAAGTGCAGAAATGAAGTGACCATGAAGAATTGGTGTATCGGGTATTTCCTCTTTACCAGCAAGTCTCATTGAATGAACTTATATAGTAATAAGGCCACCGCTTTGCTTAAGGACTCTGACATGACTTTCTTTGAAGACAAATACCTAACTATAAATAATTATAGATTGATTCTAGGCCTAAGGTCCCAGCCTCTGATTGGCAGCGCACCGTTACTACCTTTGGTGTCTCTAGGCGGCGTGAATACCTTACCATCAGGAAATCTGGCTGACTTGTTTGGCTTTCACTATCATAAAAAAAATATAATAAATTTTAGTTACCTGATTTAACAAAACGGGCAACTTAACTGATGGCAAATGTAAATGCTGATGCCAAAAAGTATGAAAAAAAAAATTAAATGGCATACTTATCTTCACGCAAAATCTTTTACGATAGGAAATAAAATATCGACTGCCAAATGTCACGATCCTTCCAGACTTGCATGGCTTCCTTTACATTCATTAGTTTAAAAAACAAATCCATTTTGTTTTTAACCATTTATTTTTATTACAATTCATGTAGATTTATTATAAAATTTATGTTATCTCAAATATGTCCTCTGGAAGGGCACTTTATTTTAATTTTAATATCAAGCTAACCAAATTTGAACCACCTGCCAAAGAAATAAAATGCATTTTAAAACTATGCAAATATTTAACGTAATTAAATTATGCTTATTTGTGTATTATACATACAGCTAAATGGTCATTTGTTATGGCCATTTTTGTGATAATTAACGTTATTTAATCCTTCATTTGTTTTTCTTTTATTTTTAAGTGATTTCTGTTTGATTTATAAATTTAAAGGTGCTTCCAAATGTTTATCGATAAATTAATCAATTTATATTAGAAATATCTAACATAAAAGAAATAACATAATAATTTATGTTTATGATTTTAAGTTTTGTTGTAGGTAATATAATGACATTATTAGGTTTGTCACTTATTATTATGAGAATAGTAAGTGACTTATTACATAAAAAAATGATAAACTAATTTAAGTTTGCTATTATTTATTGATTAATTGTATTAATTGTACGAAATAATGTGGCTTCCTGGCACAGTGTTCTCGCCTAACAGAAGGCAGTATTTTTGTACAATGTAAACGCTATTACACCATAATATGAACATATTTTTTTTAATTTGACTTCAAACAAATCGATCTAGGTCAAACTGCCCAGTTTTTAAATATTAACATTACCAAACTGAAATAAGTATTACTAATACATACATATCTTCACGCCAAGTTCATGACGTCGTAGGCTGAGAGTATTTTTGATAACCTAATAACTAACTATTAAAAATATTGCATTCCTTTATACGCAGCCAAGTAAAGATATACGAGATGTCTAGTGATATAAATTTGATCAAAATCCATCTCATAGACGTTTCATGATTGTAGAACAAATTAACAAATCAACAAGAAAATTATTCTAAAACTTCTAACCTTTTATTCTAAACTTTCTGCACAGCACTTTATCACCTAGACATGGTTTAACGCCATAGTTAATTAATCCAGGAACCTAAATTACTTTATTAACAACAACGTGCGATGAGGTCGTCACATCCGAACGCTGAAATTAGGACAAAACAAAATGGAAAAACGCGCCAATGTTTCCAATAACATTTACGATGCACTACACTAACACAAAATATGTCTTTTCTTTGACACTAGTAAGAGGACATAGTTCCAGTTATGATAACTTAATAAATAAATAAATATCTTTGAACAAGTTACACAAATTACATTAAGTGTAAGTAAGATCGAACTTGGCGGACTTGACTTCATGAGGTCCCGGATTCGAATACCGGGTCGGGCAACATAAAGAAAATGTAGTAATTTCAAGTTTCTAACAAAAAAAAAATTTTCTTGGGATTGGATATGTGCTCGGTTGGCGAAAGGCTTACCACCTATCACATTATGGGACTTAGTGTCTTCGGCTAGTGTGGGTAGTTGTGACTTTTCCTACCTCTAAGGGATATTAGCGTGAAGATACTTACAGAATAAATGTTAGAGTTAGACGTGTACTCTGGCCCCAAGAAAACTTGTAACTTGCACGTTCCTAGGCTAATTGTTTAAACTCTGAGTTAGCTTCGAACTCCGCCTCATTGGTCGAGTGGCTAGCGTATACGCCTAACTACATCGCGAGGCTCGGGTTCGATTCCGGACGGGGGCAGACATTTGTGTGATGAACATTTATATGTCTGCATTTAAATTTACTCAGGTAGCTGTTTAAGTGTTTCTATGTATTTGTATCGTTGACTAACACCCATAACACAAGCAAATAATTTGCTTACTTTGTGGTTAGATTCAATTTGTGTGAGTTGTCCAGGGATATTTATTATTTATTTATTATTATTTATTAATAAATAAATAAATATCTTTGAACAAGTTACACAAATTATATCTAACCCAAAGTTAACCCATAAACGTGCAATTCGCCAAGGCAAAACGAATTTCACATAACATATATTCAGCTTATTATTTTTTGATTAGCCGATAGAAATATGTCAAGGATAAACCGTAAAAAAGAAGATTCAGCGGATAACCTACAATGGAATAATCCCCCTTATTACGGGGAAATGCTCGAGTCATGTTCTTTATGAAATTGATGGATTAAACTGTCTCGTAGAAAGAATTCTATTCTGATTTCATCAAATGCACCATCACAATGGAGAATAGATTAGTTTGTTTATCATACGATCACCTCGTTAGTCGTAAGTTTACCGTAGATGCCTAAAGCTACTGAACATTCATGAGACTCAAGCTCTATTTTCAATAGGAATATATATTCGTATATGAATCTTAAATCTAGACTCGATTTAGGTGTTTATTTAAACATTTATAATACTTATTAGGGAGCATTAGTAACTTTTAGTTTCTTTCTCTAAATAATATTTCTACTTTTCTGCAATACAGTAGTAGCAGTGTAATATGAAAAAACAAAAGTATTTTTAAAGAAATAAATTATACCAGATACCTACGATAAAAAGTGTCAATTCCATATCATTAATAATTTGCTGTCTTTGGAATTCGTGAATCCATGTAGATCTTTTTCTGATATATCTTCTATATATATAAAAGAAAGTAGTGTTAGTTACACTATTTATAACTCAAGAACGACTACACCGATTAGGCTGAAAATTGGTAGGGAGGTAACTTAAAACCGGGAGAAGGACATAGGATACTTTTTATCCTGTTCAATTGGGAGGAAACAGGGAAAAACAACATTTGAATTTTTCCCATACAGACTAAACGGGCGGAACGAAGTTCGCGGGAACAGCTAGTTTATTAATATATCAGTGGCTAGCGAAGGGAATAAAGAAATTTTTCGCAATAAAGAGTTTCGCAATAGAAAGTTATTCGTTAAGCTGACCCGTCTCATATTTATATATTATTTATATTTATATATACTTTAAATTTGATAGAAATCTGTGATATTTTCACAGGTTCTATTTATGAGTAAAAAGTGCGTAGACCAACATGCAAAACTGTGTTGGGTTATATATAGTTTAATAGTATTATGTACGTCGCAAATACAGTTTTCGAAAATGTTTCTTGTACAGATTTAGTTTTATTAGTGTATGATATGTTTTTTAGTATAAGACACACCATCTTAAAGTGAAAGACAGGCAACGCCGCTGTCATAGATTTATTTAAGTGATTTTTTTACCCTGACTATTTCTTGTAGAAGCCGCTTCTAGACGATAAGACCGCCTTTGTGTAGATTGCGTTAGATATATAACTTTATGAAAACTAGGGGAGCATAAATGGGTTAAACTTTTGAGTATTGTGGTTCAGATAAATTATGTTACATAATTCAACTAATATAACTTAACTAGCCGACCCGGCGAACTTCGTATCGCTTGATATGAACTCCTACTAGCAGTTTATAGATATTAAAGGATTGTTATCCCATGTCACCTGTTATTTTTTCAGTTTTTCTTTTTATAAGAACAGTAGAACAATAAATAAAACAACAAAAAAGAATTAGCAAAATTGGTCCATCAGTTCAGGAGTGAATAGATAATCGAAATAAGGTTTAATTTTATATAATATACAGGGTTACATCTAAAGCACCAGCCAAATTTTGAATTACGGTATAGAATCGATAACACTTTCAATATATTAAAAAAAATTGTTGATGAAAATATTTTTTTATTTTATTTTTGCGGACTGTGTTAAATAAATGTTTATTTAAAAATATATTATAATTTGGCAATAATATTTAAAATGCAGTACGTAATATTACCTTATAATAGCTATATCATATTAAAATTTGGCTGGTACTATCAAAGTTACACTGTATATAGATTTTTAATGGTTTCAGTATTTCTCTCAATGAAACTCGTAGATAGCGTAAAAACAAAATATCGAAACTTACCTACTTTAGATGAGGGTTCAGCGTACACGCCCAACTTCGTCAACCAACCGCGAGACTAAGGTTCGATTCCCGATGGGCTCAGCATTTTGTTCTATGAACATTTAGATGTCTGAATTTCTGGTTCTGGAGTGTTTTATAAATTTTGCTATCGTATTGTATCGTTGTATTATTATCTCACAACACAATTATATAATTTGCTTTATTTGGGGTTATATTGAATTTGAGTAATTTGTCCAGATAGACCTATTACTATAGTATACTACTATAGTCCATACACTTACTTTAGTAGGTAGTAGAGTTTCGCAGTTGCTCGCTCGGATTGGTACCAACGCCTTACCTACTCCTGCCGCCATAACGTCAAATGCTTGCCGTTGACATGTTCCGGTTCGGAGGGTAGCCGGTCAACTTACTTTTGCTCGAGGCCCAACATCCCGGCCTCAGGTTGGCAAAGCACCATTACCACCTTTGGCGTCTCTAGGCGGCGTCAATTTCTTACCATCAGGAAATCCGTCTGCTTATTTACCTTTCATAATCATAAAAAAAACTTAACATTTACTCCACATAGTGAGCCATTATTTCATGGACCAATGTATACAAAATAAACTTTCCAATTATATGAAAAAGCATCCATTAAATCAATTTCAAAAATGTATCAAATTAAAATTTTATTAGAAAGGTTATCATACTGTGAATATTATATTTAAACAGAAATTTCTTGGGATAATACCAATCCTTTGTAAATATGCATTAATACTTTATATGTATACAAGTATATTCGCGCCCATATCCCCGAAGAGCTGGGCAGAGCCACATCCAGAGCACCCACGACTAGCCAAAGATATTTACGAAGTCCCAGAATGTGATTGGTGGCAAGCTTAGCGCCAACCAGGCACATATCCAATCCCGGGCAACGTTGCTATTTTTTTAGAAAATTCAAAATCTGTGTCGGTGCCTCTGTGGTATACCGATCTAGCATCGGACTTGACTTTTCAAAGTCCCAGGTTCGATCCTCAGGTCGGGCAACAACAAAAATAAAATTACGTATTTCCAATGTGTGTGCGTGACTTATTGTTTTTAGCTAGTCGTGGATGTCCTGGTTGTGCCTCTGTCTATCTCATCGCGGATATGGGGGTAAAGATACTTTTTTACAACATAATTGGTATCTATAAACTACGGCTAAAAAGTGTCTCTCTTCATAACAGGGCGCAAAAATAGAAAAAGTGGCCATTTTAATTGGTACGTATGAAACCTGATATGAAAGTTGATAAATTATTCTCGCCAATAACAAGTTGTGAAAAAGAGAATAAAAAATATTTCCTGACTAGTTGGAAGCATAGTTACGCTAGCGGACTAATTCTATTTTTTATTCTCTATTCGAAAGTTGATCAGAATTAGCCATTGGAATATTTTTTATAATTTATTATTTTTTGACTACAATAATTGTGGTTTAAGTAATTTACACATACATACATCGCACTTCACAAAACAGA
>NJDD01003509.1:160247-188856 GCA_002245505.1 Calephelis nemesis
TAGACACGATAACATCGCTGTTTTGAAGACGGGATGACATTGCCATTTTGGTGGTCGACATAGGTATATAAATAGTAGGTAGGTACGGATACCCAAGCAATATGCTGCACAGTATACTACGAATGGTATTGGAAATTATATTCCACTTATGGTCATATCTTACGAGCTGCAAAGCCGAATAGCAGATTGTCTATTCTTCACATAGAGCTCGTCCCACAGCCTATTGCCAAAACCGGGAACACATTCAATTCCGGGCAACGTTATTTTTATTACAGAATGGTAAATACGTAATTTCTATTTTTTTTGTTTCCCGACCCGGGGATCAAACCTCATGAAGTCAAGTCCGATGCCGTATCGCCTCAGAGACGCTTATTCAATTGTTAAAAATATTAACAAAAATATTTCATGTCCTAAGTGAAAAAGCATCTTCCAATAAATACCATAGATTTTTTCTTTCAATAAAATTCGTTTAAAGCGTGATTTTGGAATTTTGAAATCTGAGGAATTTATTAAAATATCGCGCTAGAGATTAAAAGTTAAGACGGTAGCCACATTTTGATCTTTTTGCTAGGTATTTGGAAGCTAAATGGTATTTGAATACAACGAAAGTCGTTTTCGAGCAATCTTAAGAAAAGCCCAAAATTAGTTACATTTTTAAAAATTTTGGTTACATACAATGAAATTAGTTATAATTACAATAACTAGCTGTCCTGACGAACATCGTTCCACCTATTCAGTTTTGAATAGGATTTTTTTTTATATGAAAGGTCAGCGAATAGCCGCACTGGTCTCTTGACGGTAAATACTAGATTCTACCCAGTAAAAGCGGGTGGATTCTACGCGGGAAAAGTGCTACACAATAGGTTGTTTTTCCTAATTTCACCAAACAAGATCCTGTGTGTGAAACAAAGTATCCTTTGTCCATCTCCTGGTTCTAAGCTATCGCCCCATCAATTTTCAGCCAAATCGGTTTAGCCATTCTTGAGTTATAAATGAAGTATAAATAAATTTGATTAAAAGTTAAATTACATTGAATTAATTAAAAAAATTTAAACGCCTCTGTGGTCCAGCGGTTCAGTTGTTGGACTAGACTGCATGAGGTCCCTGGTTCGAATTCCGGGTCGGGCAAGGAAATTGGGTTTTTCCAATTTTCTAATAAAATAAACGTTGCTCGGATTTGGATACGATCGCCCGGTTGGCGATAGGCTTGCCACCTATCACATTGTGGGACTTAGTGTCTTCGGCTAGTCGTGGGTGCCTTGATGTGCCTCTGCCTACGTTTTCTGTAAGCTGTCCAACTGAGTGCAGATGATAAAAAGTGCAAGTAGAGTGAGTCCGTGTTGGTCAGATATTTTTGTGCGTCATGTACAAAAATGCCCAATCAACTACTGGATAATTTTGTTGGGCATACTATAAAGACAAATAAATAATACGAGCATGATATTTACTTGATTAACCGAATTCAAAATGGGAGAGATTATATATTCGACTTCTATATTTTCTTTACCTTTACATTTATATCGATTTCTGATACTGAGGTAATTTCTAAACCGATTTAAAATATATATATATGAAAAAGCGCACTTGCAAGGTAGTCCTATCCCAACAAGTATGGATCTGATGGTAGAATCCCAATTCTTGGGTGATTTGGACTCGGACTTGGTCGCTATTTTGAAATATCTTCCAACAGACCACCTTTCGTTTTTTCGTGTGTAAAAAAGGTCATCTGCGCAAAAGCTTTGTCGCTATATTCTTGTTTCGATATCTCTCAAAAACTTTTATTGATCACTCTTTGATCTGCGTTAAACCTACGATGAAAGCTTTCAAAGAATGCTTTTAGGATTACAAGACTCGTAGAATTTATTGCTAAAAAAGAATGTTCCTGTGTACTCGCCTGAAGTAAAAGAATTGTTGTTTTCACAAAAAATTAATTCGAATAATTGTTTTCATCTGTAAATTTCTGTGTAAACGCGAATTAGATTAAATTCTTAGATTTAACAGACTTTAATTGTAAGTGTATTGGATTGTAATAGCTGATAAACTTGTCTCTTGACTTATCATCTTTTTTATCTTATACTTTAAATGAGCAATTCTCGTATATATATATACATATAAATATATAATTGGAATCGGCTCCAACGATTTTCATGAAATTTAGTATGTGTTTCGGGGGCGATAAATCGATCTAGCTAGGAATCATTTTTAGAAAATGTCATTTTATTCGTGTTTAAACTGAAAAATATGACTCTTCCTGACATCCATTGGCGAATAATAATATTATTTTTTGTGAGAAATAAAGTTGTTCCAGCAGATGGCGTTGTTAAGTGACACGAAGTCAATGAGTGTTGGCTAAAAAAATACCGAGCAAAGCTCAGGCATCCAGGTACTGTATGTTCTTATATCTAAAATTCTCGTGTTACAATGTTCGTTCCCGTACTCCTCCGAAACGGCTTGACCGATGCTCATTAAATTTTGTGAGCATATTGAGTAGGTCTAAGAATCGGCTAACGTCTATTTTTCATGCTCCTAAGTGATAAGGGTGACTCTCCCCCACTTTTATACTAAAATCATATTAAAATAGCAGAACAACGTCTGCTGGGTCAGCTAGTAATGTATATAGGTACCTACTCATGTACATATAATAAAACATTATCAATTATCATGCCTAACCTAGCATTCGTCAATTAATATCGGGAAAACATAGGATTTTTTTGTACTCTGTAGTCTAGCGGTCCAGGTGTTGGAATTAACTTTATGAGGTCCTAGGTTTGGTTCCCGGGTCGGGCAACAAATAGAAAACGTGTTTTTTTAATATTTTATACCAAAAATAACGTTGTCTGGGATTGGATATGTGCCCGGTTTAACGATAGGCTTGCCACCTATCACATTGTGGGACTTAGTGTCTTCGGCTAGTCATGGGTGCCCTGGTCGTTCCTCTGCCAACCTCTTCGGGGATGTGGGCGTGAAGATACTTATAGTATAGACGAGAATTATCGATATTAAATGAAGAAATACGTGTATTTATTTAAGTATCACTCATAATGTATTATTACATAAATAGTCTACCGGTTTCGCATTTCATAGCATCATTAAGGTTAAAACATAATAATTATTATATTATACTAATACGTAAAAGATATTTATAAGAAAGATAAAAGTATCTTCACGCCCATATCCCCGAAGGGGTAGGCAGAGGCACAACCAGGGCACCCACGACTAGCCGAAGATACTATGTCCCACAATGAGATAGGTGGCAAGCCTATCGCCAACTGGGCACATTTCCAATCCCGACCAACATTTTGTAATTAAAAAATTGGAAAAATCCAATTTTCTTTTTCTTGGCCGACCCGGGATTCGAACCCGAGACCTCATGCAGTCAAGTCCAACACCCGGACCGCTCGACCACAGAGGCGAAAATATTTTTAGATAATCAATTTCTCAACTATATAACAACACGCTACGACTAATAGGTACAAGCGAAGTACTAGGGAAAAATGTTTCAATATCGGGGAAAATATTCCTGTTGAGAGCTTCCGCTGCAAGCGTTGATATATTTTCCTCCAATTACCGTAGAACGGTGAGACAAAGCTAGTTTTTGTAAAGTTTTTTTAAAAAATAGCGGTGACCTAAATTAAAGCGGTTGGTAGCGGTGGTAGCTAATGGTAGTTAGGGTTAAACCTAATTATATTTAAAAACTTTGCTCAAATATTTAAAACATTTTGTATATTTTTAAAGATACTTGCACACTACAATGTGGTAGACTATGTTGGTATGTATTAAAAAATATCTTTTATAACAGCTTTTAACACACATTTTCAGCAAACATATTAATTTCCTTTTTTCATTTTTAAAATAATTAAACTAGTTATAAATATAAATAATTAGATTGAAAGTTAAAGTGTATGTAATTAAATATTTTTTTATTAATATTAAAATATTTGCCTCATGCAGTCAAGTCCAACACCCGGACCGCTAGACCACAGAGGCGATAAAAAATTAAAAAATAATCGTTGTCTTAAAATAAGAATAGCTAAAAGTTTTACCTGGGACCGACGAAGGAAAATATCTTATATAAACACGAGTAACAAACTTACTGGAGGAGGCAGACATTTGAGTAGATACCTAATTATGTGTACTAGTGTTCGCCCGTTGGTCGAAATTCGACCATAATAAATTTTAATATCTTGTTGATAAGAACGCCATCTTCATTTCTCAAGACCAGCTACTTTGTTTCCAAACTTTTTAGTGCGCCATCTGTGATCTTATATCGTTATCATCAATATATTTGTTTGTGTGTGTCAAATGCATGGTTGTGTGGGTAATATTTTATTTATTGACTTAATGTACTTTATAAGTTTATTATTGAAGAGTATTAGCGTTCTGCACTTCTCCTACTCAAACTGTTAGTGTGCCAAATTTTATGCTCCTGCGTCCGCGCAATTTTGGTAAAAAGGGGTCCAAAGTTTTGGCACCACGTATAAATATATGTATACTTAGTATACTTTCTGTGTATAACGGACAGTTGAGATTGGGGAGGGGTGTGACTGTATTAATATTTATTTTTAAAGATATATTAAGAAACATAAAAGTTCCTCTATATCTACTTATAAACTTCTGTAGTATTGCCTAGTAAGTTTTTAGTATATTTATCTAACTATTTTAATGTTAATTTAAAAATATTCACAGTTTAAAAACTAAGGGGCTTTTTAATGCTTTCCAAGAAATTTGAACCAACTCTATAAAAGAGGAGGTTTTTAAGTATACCTACATTGCATTTTTTTAAGCGTCTACGTCATTAATAGGCAACCGATTTTTATGATTATTTTTTAGAAAGATAGGTCATGATTCTAAGGTGGTCATACTTAATATTGCATGTATTTTCAATTATCATAATGAACGACGTCGTTAAGATAAGTAAAAAAATACACATTTTCAGTTGCAAATCAAATTTACTAGTAGGAAATTTATGTGGGACCATTTCGGAATCATTTTTTGTCTTTCGAAAAACAATTACCAAATCGTGACGTAGTACCCAATGAAATAGTTAGGAGTCGGTTTTTGCAGTTTTACTGCGCTTACTTATTCTCAATTTTTTTATTAGTGGGAAATTGTTTAAAATAAACTTAATGTAGTCTGGGTGTGAGAATAAATAATTTTGAACTATTCAAAACACACACTAGTTGGTAATATGGTAGATTTTCAAAGCGACTCGCCCGGATTGGTACCACCGCCTTACCCTATTCCTGCACGAGGCCTAACATTCCGGCCGCAATTTGGCAACGCATCATTACCACACTTGGTGTCTCTAATCAGCATGATTTTTTTACCACCAGGAAATCCAGGCTTGTTTGCTTTCCAATATCATGAAAACAGATAAAACGGGCTATTGGCCAAAAACACCAAAAAATAAAGCATTTTGTTTGTTTGTATGTTCTGCTGCTAAGGGCAACTGGTAGATTTCTAGTCCAGACTCATCTCAGAGGATTACGCAAAGTGGTTACTCTCCATAAAATACAATCCATCTAACATTTTCCACTACTGAATAATATTGATGAATGTTTTACAGCTTCAAGGCTTCTCCCATTCCCACCATGCCGAGCTGACAACATAGAGTGCCTTCGACATGGGATGCGAACTTTCTTTTTCCTCATGAACTCCGAGTACCTGGGAATGAAGTCCGTAGATCCTATCACCTTGAACAGTTTATCAGTGGCCCTGCCTGATGAACAATTCTCGATATCTATGAGAAGACTCAACGTCAGTGGTGCGAAGTGGACGAAACTGGCAGATAAAAAGTAAGTAATTATTTTATAAGTAACTATCTATCTCCAATCTATCTGTCTCTCTATTTTATTACATATTAATTATGTGTCACATTTTTTGTCCGCAATAGCCCCTAAACTGCTTAACCGGTTTTAATTAAATTTGCACACCGTGTGCAGTTTGATGCAATTTGAAAGATATTATAGATTACATCTCAATTTATGATAAAAAAAATACTATCCGAACAAAGCCGGAACGGGTAGCTAGTTCACAACATAGTATAAATCAAAGTCGCTTTTTCTGTCCCTATATTCCTTTGTATGCTTAAATCTTTAAAACTGTACAACGGATTTGATGCAGTTTTTTTAAGTAGTATATAATGTGATAGAAGATGAGGGTGTATATATATATTTTAAACCCTTGCAAAGCCTCGAGGAGCCGCTAGTATAATATAAAAATGAATCCTCATTTTGCATTATCTTCGCATTACGCTTTAAAGGATGAACCAATTTTATTCATTCTTTTTTGTGGCCAGTAGAAGGTTCTTATAAATAAAAAAAAACTGGGAAAATCGTAGGGCATAGCATTTTTTTTGTAAATTATACAAACTGTTACTAGCTGTAAATGTCTAGTGATACGAAGTTCGTCGAAAACATATAAAGAAAATAAATCTTTCTTCAATTTCTGATAAATTTACTAGCCGACACGGCGTACTTCGTTCACTTGGTATTCCATACTCTCAGCCGCAGGACTTGACCTGAAGATAAGTATGAAAGACGACCTGTACGTCCAAATTTTTCTCTACTTTCCAGATTTCAAGTTATTTGGGTCACTTTATACAGTGTTGTTAAGTCTGTAATTTTTCAACAACAAAACTTTCAAAACTTAGTTCGTTAGTGTGTTTCGCTTTCTCAGGATCATAATTTCATTACATCGTTTAGCAGGGGGTGTAACTCAGTGGTAGAGTGTCTGCTTCGCATGCTGAAAGTCCTGGGTTCAAATCCCAGCACCTCCACTAATCCTTTTTTGATCACTTGTAAAATACCCTGAGCACATTATTATTTTAGAGTAATATTATTTAGAGTAATAAATTATAGTATTTTAGAGTTTAAAATAAATTATCTTTTTAAATTGTTTCAAGTTATTTTCCTATTTAAAAATAGGTTATCCTTAACTTTTTTTAGTAACAATAATTATTACTTGTACCTACCTATTAACATTTTAAGCTATTTTAATTAATCGTCTTTTATATTCCAAAACAAATTGAAAATATTTTTAATTTTGTTCTAATATTGACAGGATTAGTTAAAGATATTTTTTGTTAAATCATTACTTCTTATTTGAAGTCTACTTGCATTAAATACAGAGAACAATATCCTAAACAAACGGAATTCTTCTCTATGTTACTTGGAAAACGGAGTACACTTATCTATATAGTCTAATGATAGGTTTGAAGTCGGTGCCAATCCAATTAAATACTAATTATTTACAATATAATCAGTAGTTTAAGGCTTGGCACCGACTTCAAACCTATTTTCAATAAAAGTAATATGTAGTACTTATATCATATCTAATATTAAATGTTTGTTATTTTTTAATTTTTAGTTTTGAAGTCGGTTTTAATTAACGTAGTTATTTATATTAAATGAAGAAACACTTATACTGTTCTACGAATCACTTATAGTGTATTATTAATTATAAATAGCCACCCTTGGTGTATATAGCCGGCGTGAATTTCTTATCATCAGGAAATCCGTCTGCTCGTTTTCCTTCCACTACCATAAAAATTACACGTTGAACATTTTCATAAAGAAAAAAATGAAACGGAATTTTTCAACTAACTTTTTCGCCAAAAAACAGGTTTCAAACATCAACGGACGTTTCGCAACATAGCAGTCCATTCGTGCAGGTGTTACTAATTCCTTTTATCCCTATGGCTGGACAAGCTGACGGTGCTTAATTACCATGTAGGCATAGTCTTTTTAGACATACCTGTCATGAGATACGAGGGAAGGTGAATCTGAACTGAATATTACTTTTGCTTTAGTGAGTTTCAGCTTTTTGCTTCAGCTTCAGTGATTTTTAAATAACTTTTCATTATTGCAGGAAAAAAGTATACAGACGGGTTTACGGATGGTAAGAAATATACCTACTGATGTCAATAGGTGTATTTCGGGTCAGGAATCATAAAAAGAATATTAATTGTATTTTTAATTAAGTAATGTGTAATATGATGGTATGAATTTTAAAAGTGAGGAAGAATAATTAAGTAAGTATCTTTACGACCCTGTCCCTAAAGATGTAGGCAGAGACGTAGGATACCCACGACTTGCCGATGACACCAAGTCACAAAATATGATAGGTGACAAGCCTATCGAAACGAAACCCCAAACCCGAACAACCATTTATTTTATCAGAAAATTGGAAAACCACATTTTTTTGTTACCCGATCCGAGGCTCGAACCCTTGACCTAATTTAGTCAAGTCCAATAACTGAAACGCTAGACCACCGAGGCGATTTAATAAAACTAAAACTAGGTAAGAGATTATTTTAAGAGTGTATATGTGTTAAGAGTGTCTTAAGTATATGTGTGTGTTTGTATAATATTTATATATGGGTGTGTGTGTGTTTGTGTGTGTGTGTGTGTGTGTTTGTGACTTCAAATTACCATTTTATTGGTGCGATATAAGTGCTACGAATTTGTCTTATGATTGCATTTCCAAGTATTTTGTAATTATCGTTTTACATATAGGATTATGTAAAGTAACTAACATTTCGAGAAACAGACTCACAGGAAACAGTAGAAAATTTGGGTAGTTATACACTTAGTTAACTACGAAGGATAGTTACGTAGTAAAACGGACAGTTGGTATGGGAGAGGTGTAACTGTACTAATATTTACTGTGTGCCAAGGAAATTCAAATTAAATATAAAATTGTGGGACTCATTACCTTCGGCTAGTCGTGGGTAGCCGGCGTGCGTAGTTGGTTGTGCACCTACCTACCATTTGGGGTGTGAAGATATTTTTTTGATGACAATACAGTATTCTGTACAGTGCAAGCTTCTGGTCCAGATATGTATAAAGAATGTAGATGAAAGAATAACAAATTAGATATACAAGGCAAATGTTGGTACCCAGAGAGACCTAGGTTGGCATTCCACGTTCGAATCGCTCGGGTGCTATCCAAAAATATATGTAGGAAAAGGATGATGAGTGTACCTCATAAGGCTTATTTACATGTAGTTTTCTTAAAAGGTTTCATCCAACATTGTGTACCAGGGTTCAATGTATGGTGAAGCAGCATGCACATGATGGGGCAAAAAAATGATGACTTTCCGTAATAAGGTTTATTGAACTACAGTATTACCTCTTTTTTTAATTTGAGTTTGTTTAAATTTTAGTTTGTTGTTTAAGTTTAAAGTTGAGTTTGTTTAAAGTTTAAATTGACTTTTATCATAATAGAGTCGAGTGGCTAGCGTACACGCCTAACTAGCGAGGCTAGCGTTCGATTCTCGACGGATGCAGGTATTTGTGTGATGAACATTTAGATGTCTGCATTTCCGGGTCTGGGTGTTTATTAAATTTAATCTGTTATATTTGAGTATTTTACTAGTATCGTTAACTAACACTCATGACACAAGCATATAATTTGCTTAATTTAAGGTTAGGTTCAATTTGTGTAACTTGTCCAGTTACATTTATTTATATTTATTTGTTATCATGATTAAAGGTAACTGTTAAGTAGCCCCCCCTAGATATTACTAGTGTATGCTAATCATAGTCTTCAGCATGGAACACCCCCATGACAAACACTGATGTCATAGTGGTAACAGTAGTACAGCGGACAGCGCACTCCACAGCCTAGTATGATGGGTTATACTTAAAGCTGATGGTATAGTGGTAACAGTAGCATAGCATTCTACCACCTAGTTATGATTGACTGTTGGCGTAACCTAATACCCACTAGTGCGCGATGGGGTCATCACTTTTCGACAACAATTAGTAGTTTGAGTTGTTCAAGTTGTTTTTAACAAAGACAGAACATTTCGTGTTGTCTGTTATTTAATAGATCTTTGCCACAAGCGTTTCAATTACTATGAGTTTTTTAAAGGCAATAAATCTTGTTCTTTACTTTGTGTGAATAAACCGGTTTTGATTTTATTTGCGTTCTAACTAGACTTGTACGAGGATAAGAGAAAATATTCAAAGAATAGGGTCATAGATACTTATCAATATAAGCCAGTTTGGTACCGTCCATCAACGTAATATGTAGTTAAGTGTCTAGAACAAGTTTTTTCAACACCAGGAAAACCATCTGTGACCTGACTTTGCCTACCACCATTCTATAGTTTTTATAATTTCCATAAACATGTTGCCAATATACCGTCCCAGTTTGAAGGGAAATGAATGAATCTGTAAAAAGTTTTTTCAACACCAGGAAATTCATCTGTGATCTGATTTTGTGTACCACCATTCTATAGTTTCTATAATCTCGATAATTTCCATAAACATGTTGCCAATGGACTATCTCAGTTTGAAGGGAATTGAATGAATCTGTAACAAGTTTTTCCAACACCAGGAAAACCATCTGTGATCTGACTTTGCCTACCACTATTTTATATTTTCTATATTTTTACAATTTCCATATACATGTTGCATATGTATTGTTACAGTTTAAAAGGGAAATTATGAATCTGTAACAAGTTTTTTCAACACCAAGAAAACCATCTGTACCACCTTTTGCCAGTACCAGTTTTTGCGTGTAGGAGTAACAAACAAACTTTTACATACATATACAGATAACATTGAAAAAGTTTTTCAAACCGTACCAATAGTTCCTAAGATTAGCGAGTTCAAGCAAACAAACAAACTCTTCAAATGTATATTATTAGAGTAGCGGTTTTATGAAAGTTAAAACTTTGGTATTTAACTTTGATAAAACAGCCTTTGTGTACAAAACAATCTCTGCTAGACAACCGCTAGGTTATGAATATCTAAATAATTTTGTAACATCTTTGTAACACTCGTTTCCCGCAAAAAATATTTTTTTCGTTTCTTTTTCTTTTCTTTCAACAGAAATTAGATTTTAACAAATACATTATTTTCTTAATGCGCCTATTGTTCCAAAATCAGGACCAGTAGTTCAGATTATTTTTCTATAGAAAAAGTAACAAAGGAAATATGTAATCGTGCAAAAACAATTATACTAGAACATGAACATATTTTACCAATGTACATTGTTCTTGGTCAACGGATTAATAAGGTTTTTTCACATAAACATTTCCTTTTCGTAAATCACGCTTTCGAAAAAGAAACGACGGGTTGCACTTCGGGAGTGCCGGCAGAAGTGAAAACTTGAATATTAACGTTATTCTTTTTTTAATAATTAAATGGTAAGGGAATAATTTTGCACGAATTGCTTTAATTATCAGTATGAAAGTACTATCATTTGTGAGGTAAAATACAATATTAATTTATTGAACTATCGTACAAAAACATGACAACACGATCATTCGCGAAAGTGCCCTGCTCCGTCTTACGAATTTTTAATCAGGTCATGTGTCCTGACGCGTGTTTAGAAGTTTTCACCCATTCCAAAAAAAGTGCACAACGCTGCTAAAGAAGTTTTCACTTCAAAAATACCTGTGACTTCTAATTATAAGTAAATAATTTAGGCACAGTAAATCTAATAAAACTGGAAAACCCGATTTGAATTTCAATATTATATCATTTTTTATATGCTTATACAAAAAACCGGCCAAGTGCGAGTCGGACTCGCGCATGAACGGTTCCCTACAATCTACTAAAAATTACGTTTGTTGTATGGGAGCCTCCTTTTAATAATTACTTAATTGTTATATAATTATTTATTTACAAATAAATATTCTGTGAAAATGTGAAACATCTACCTGTTACCGTTTTTACTATTGAGCAAAAAAATACGAAAAATCAAGTTCATTGTATGGGGATTTATTGTATCCCTTAATATTTAAATTTTATGTATTTGTTGTTATAGCGGCAACGGAAATACATTATTTGTGAAATTTTCATGATGTACAGCCTGGAGACAGACAAACAGACAGCGGAGGCTTGGTAATAGGGTCCGTTTTTACCCTTTGGGTACGGTACCTTAAAAATAGAGTATTTTTCGGATTTTCCTGAGTCAGATCCTGACTTAGCAACAAAGGGACATCTTAAAAAATACGTTTTCAAATTTAAGAATAGAATGTTTATGAAATCGGTTCGCAAAAGACGGAGAAATCGATTATCGTAAAAAATATAGGCATTGCAGGTACATGAAACCTTTTCCTTTTTTCAAGCCGGTTAAAAGTAACGAAATATCACGAAGGTAAAGACCGCCTGCAACTCCTACTCCTTCGTGATTTTTGCCGAATTCCCTTTCCCCATTCGACTATCAAACTGAATTTTTGACATAAGTGTTAATATGTAATTGTCTTTTTAAAAACCATGTATTGTGTGCTCTATTCTCTTTTCAGGTTCCTCCTCGGACAAGATAAAAGCAGCATCCGTCTCAAAAGCGATCTTCATGCTGTTGGTGATATTACTATATCCATGCCTGGAAGATATGATCCTTTCATAGCGTTCATTACTATGGATATCAGTAAGTTCTTTGTTTTTATTTGATTAAATCTGGCGTTACTTTGCGGTAATGCATTATAATATATGTAAAATAAACCGTAACTTGCTAAATCCGGGTAACCAGTGTAACTGTTGTGGCGCCTAATCTTCCGAGTGACACAGAATGTGACAAGCATAACTAATGTTACCACTACCCACTCCGCGACCAGATCAAAAATAGAGTCCGAACTTTGTCGAAGAACTCACCACAGAGAACACCGTGAACAAAAGGCATCCTCAGAAATTGTTTCTCCAGCTCTTACTTTATTCGTAATTTTATTATTTTTAATTTTTTTATTTTTTTAGCACTTGCCCTGTGCGTGGGATAAATTTATATAAATTTTAAAGAAAGAAAAAATTTCGCCCCAGACAGGATTTGAACCTGTAACCTTTCGTCTCAAGCCGACGAATGCTCTAACCAATTGAGCTACTGAGGATTCAAGTCCCGTGGCGAAATTTTTAATTCCTTTCTAACCCGTTAACGTTACTTTATTCATGGTCTGGTCGCGGTGTTAGGAGGTGGGAACTTTAGCTAGGCTTGTTACATTCTCGTTACACAGCAAAATAAAGACTTATTTTACATCTAAGTTCTTTGTTTCCTTCTTTTTTGTATCGTCGAAAGATCGAAGAAGAGACGAGTTAAGTCGAGAAACCAGCGAAACCCACATACACACAGATACACATTTTATAGTAAGTATATTAAGCCTTATTTTAAAACTACTTTTACAATTCAGTTTTTGTTTAATACGAATCAGGATGTGATGAGTTTATAGCTAAATATAAAAAGTATCTTTACGTCCATATCCCCGAAGAGGTAGGCAGAGGCATAACCAGGGCACCCACGACTAGCCGAAGATACTAAGTCCCACAACATGATAGGTGGCAAGCCTATCGCCAACCGGGCACATTTCCAATCCCGACCAACATTTTTTTTTTATTAGAAAATTGGAAAAATCCAATTTTCTTTTTGTTGGTCGACCCGGGATTCGAACCCAGGACCTCATGCAGTCAAGTCCAACACCCGGACCGCTAGACCACAGAGGCGATTAATTAGCTAAATATTATAAAAAAAACGACGGGCTGCACTCTGAGAGTGCCGGCAGAAGTGAAAACTTAAATATTAACGTTGTTCATTTGTAGTATTTGTGTATTTGTAGTCGCCTCTGTGGTCTAGAGGTCCGGGTGTTGGACTTGACTGCATGAGGTCCCGGGTTCGAATCCCGGGTCGGCCAACAAAACAATAATTGGATTTTTCCAATTTTCTAATAAAAAAAAAATTTTGGTCGGGATTGGAAATGTGCCCGGTTGGCGATAGGCTTGCCACCTATCACATTGTGGGACTTAGTGTCTTCGGCTAGTAGTGGGTGCCCTGGTTGTGCCTCTGCCTACCTCTTCGGGGATATGGGCGTGAAGATACTTTTATTTTTGATATTTGGGAACGGTTAGGGAATAATTTTGCACGAATTGGTTAGGGAATAATTTTGCAAGAATTGAAATGATGGTACTTTAATAATTATCATTATTACTTATATATAATGTGGTACTTTAATATATAATATAATTTATGTGGCAGAACACAATATTCATTTATTGCGCTTTCGTACACAAACATGACATCACGAACATTGGCGCAAGCGCCCTGCACCGTCTTACGAATTTTCGATCATGTCACATGACATGAGGCGAATTTAGAAGTTTTTACCTATTCCAATTAAAGTGCGCAACGCCGCTGATGAAGTTTTCACTTCAAAAAACTCCTCGGTCATTTGTAAGTTTATCTCTCGGTTTGGGATAAAGTCATACACAGCTTAACGGATATTTTGTAATTGTCACAAAAAAATAGAGACATTTTTATGAAAGGTGTAAATGTATAATTGATTAATATTTTGTGATAATTGGTTGAAATATAACGAAATTAATTCATCCACATTTGCATTGTACGAGTATATCTGCGTTGTCAAAATTTCATCTGCCATTCTTTGTAGGTACATGTCTGGATCAGCGGAGCTTTTCCTTTATCATATTAACCCATTCTTAGTTGCCGTGCCAATTTGGGAACACTTAATAATTGAGGGTAGAAATTAAATGTTTTGACATTAGTTTAAATACGATGTCAGTTTTAAGCAGGTAAAAGTACAGTGAATAAATGTACAATATAAACATTTTGTTAGATTTAGTGGCGTTTTTATAATGGTTAGTTGAAATTTCTTTTGGGAACACACGCGAAGGCAAGTACAGTGTACTTAAATTATTAAAATAAATAAAAACAATAAACATTACTTTAGTCTATCGTACTTGAAGTTAGTAAATAATAAATGATTTAAAGTATTTTACAATTACAAATACTAAGAATATAAGCTTTTGTTGTATCTGAAAGTTTACTGTACCAATTTGGGTACAGCGGCCACTTGTGTGAGTAGTTTATCTTTGTTCCAAACACAACCTTTAAAATGTTCAAGGCGAGAAATTTCAACCAATGGAATGTTTTTTACGACAATACATCCATAGACGAACCTATGGTGAAGCATTACGGGCATCATACAGCGAACAAGTTTATCAAAGGCAAACCCGTACGCTTTGGATATAATAATTTGGTTGCGACCAGCTTCTCAAGATGTTGTTACAGCTTCAATTTATATTGTGGTAAATCTACAACTTCTAGTGCAGATCCTTTAGGAATCAGAGTTGTTAAAATGTTGCTCAATAAATTGATAACAGATCCCGCAAACCACAAAGTTTACTTTGATAGCTTTTTCACAAGTTATGATCTGCTGAACGATTTGCATCAATTGGATTATCTTACTACAAAAACCATTGGCGAGAAACATACTAAAAATGCCCATTGACAAACGCTAAGGATATAACGAGAAAAGCAAGAAGAGAGTTTGATTCCAGATTCGATAAACAAAAAAAAAGAACTGTTACTAGTTCGCTGGAAAGTCAACAGCATTTGCACGATGGCAACAAACTATGACACTTATGAACCGGTGAGCACTGTAAAGAGATGGTCTGCAAAGACGAAGCAGAAGGCTGACATGACGATCCCAAATGTCTCGCAAAATTATAACAAGGGCAAGGGTGGAGTCGATGAAATGGATCAATCCATTTCACTCTACAGAATGGGCGTTCATAGTAATAAAGGTGGTGCGTATTGTACACCTGCATGATCGATATGGCAATAACAAGTGCTTGGCAATTACATGTTCAGACTAGGAAAGAACCCATGGATCAGCCACTGTTTCGACGAAGTATAACCAGAGTCTATCTAAAACAATCACCCCTAAGACACTCTGCTTGACCTTCATCATCTAAAATGGAGGGTCTGCAACTAAATGGCGCCTATTATGTACCTGAAAAGCTTTCGAAACTAGTACGCTGTGTAATTTGCCGTATTAGAAGCCATTGGGACTGCAAGAAATGCAAGAAAACACTGTGAATTGAAAAACAATGTTTTAAAAATTATCACTCTTAAGTGGCCACCGTGCCATTTTGGGAACACCCCTTCAGATTCCTGAAAAATATTTTTTTACGTTTTTTTTTCTTATTCACATCTTTATTTGTATCCAGTATAATAAATAAATGAACAAATTTTTAAATAAAACCTTGCAGTTTTGTTTTGACCATTAATGGGTCAACAGCAATACTTTCTTTCGATTGATTTCATTGGTGAGAAGATATTATATATGTATGTATGTAAACAAGCCAAGCACTTATTGCCTCCTATTCGACATGGTGAGGACAGTAGGGTTACACTTGAATTTCGATTTCATGCAAATTGGAACTTTGAATTGGACCTCTAGAACACTGTCCTTTTTTATGATATTGGAAGGCAAACAAACAGACAGATTTCTTGATGGCGAGAAATTCACGCCATCTAGCGACACCATAGGTGGTAATGGTGCGTTGCCAACGATTATACAGTTGATTGTAAAAAAACTTGTAATACCAATTCTAACTTTTCAAGAAAATATCGCTTATTAAATTTTAAAGATATTAAATACCTCTTAAGCATTCTCATTTCAAGCTTTTATAATATAATAGCTCTACAATAAACAACTTCATTAAATATATTTTAAGAAGCTATCGGAAAATTAATTATTTTCTCTAAGTTATTAATTTTCCGATATATAATAATTTTCTATAACCACTCGTTCAAGAAATTAAGTTGTTCAGAAAAAACGTTTTCTTGTATGTTTTACATACATACAAATCATCACGCCACGTGCCGTGCAGGGTAGACAGAGAGTATCAAGTGCTAAATAAGTATATAATAAAAAAACAGACTTCGGTTTCTATAATGATGTCATCTAAAAAGACAAAATTAAGTCTTTTCTTTAATATCAATGTGATTTCATCATGAAATCCAGTCTTGGTAGCTTTGAGATCACGTCAGAAATACGCCCAAGTAGAAATGACGGCAAAATCTATTAACATAGGTACTTAAAATAAAGGAGTCAGAAAAATAAATGCTTCCTTTTTTGTTATTTAAAAGTTACAAAAAATTAAGTATCCACTCTGTATCGAACTTGAATTACGATAGATATTATCATATGCTTGAACTCGCTGTTTCCACCTCCATTTCTTCTACCAAAGATTTGAAAGAGGAAGAACACCATTTATACTTACAAATCTCTGCTCCTGCTGAATGTATACCTACATGGAGCGATATAAATCGCACGTTCTGGTGACGAGATGTATAATTTTGAAAAAGGATATAGAAGTCATTCTATCCCGATATCTTAACGGGTACCAGCGAGAGATTAAAATAACATTAAAACACGGGAAAAGCCGCATGCGCAAAACTACTTTATTATATAAAGTTTTACCGAAAGATGTAATATTAAAAGGTTGTGTATATCGCATTATAATATAAATACCCGAATATAAACATTCAAATCGCATTTTGGTTAAATCAAATATTTTGAAAATATTTTTACTTGTTTTCGTGACAACCCTAACAGTGCCTTGGTGGGTCAATAGATGAAAAAAAAATTTGCTGTGATTAGTACCTAAATATAACTAGATTTATACAGTAAAAGTACCTATTTTCGAATCTTTGGTTAAACCTCGAATAAAATTTAAGAAATAAAGATTTTTTGGAATGGTTTTAGATAAGTCAGATAAAGTATGTTCCCATCTATCTGCTCTCTAATCTCATTGCCTTGCTACTTTGGACGAATTCGCCCTAAACTTAATCCAGTCTCGGGCAAAAATGTCAGCGAGTGGATCTAGACTTATCCTCGTATGTTACATAAATTGGATTACTAGCAAAGATAGTGAGTTAACTTCATTTACAGAAAAGTTTTATCCTTTTTTTGAAGAGTTAATATAGTCTAGCGGTCAGACGTCGGACTTAAAGTCGCGGGTTCGTACCCTGGGTCGGGCAACAAAAAATGGAAAACGTTTATTTCAAATTTATAATAAAAATAACGTTAGCTGGAATTGGATATGTGCCTGGTTAGCAATAGGCTTGCCACCTTTAATATTGTGGGACTTATGTCTTTGGTTAGTTGTGTCTATCCTGATTGTGCCCCTGCCTCGATCTTTGGGGATATGGACGTGAAGAAACCAATAACAAAACTAAGTTGATTCTAGCCAGAAGCGTTCAGCCTTAAAAAACCTAACTCTTTTCATTTCTCTATGTATTTATATTAATGTGGCCTCTTCTAATTATTTTTTTTCATACGTCATGTGACTTCAATATATTTGGTACAATGATACCCTTTGAATTTAAACATCAACCAACCAGTACACTACCTGTGACTGACCAAAAGGCATACCAGAGGGCACAATTTTTGAGGGACAAGACACACTAGAGGATGGATAAAGGAAATAACCAACTCCCTATTCAGCGTAATACCTGTATACGTACATACAAACATACATATCTTCACGCCAAGTCGCTTAGGGGTAGTCAGAGAGTATTGACGATACTCTCTGCCTAACGCCTAATAACGATCCTGACAAACCTGCCTGACTTCCTTCACATTCATTACCCTTTTCATACTAACACGCCTCTTTGAGAGACTCTTGACACCACCCTCAGATAAAATCCGAATGATCTGATCATGGAATGTCAATCTTGGTCTCCCCGGGTACCTACATCCATCCACATTCGCGTTTTATATCTGCTTTGTCAATCTTTCATCTGTCATTCTTTCCACATGACCGAACCAGCCCTTTCGCATTTGATAAGCTGGTGGTATGCTGGTGAATTTTTCCTTCTCTTCAGTTACCGCTTGATTGTTTTTTTTTTCTTTTAACAAAACTAAAAGAAATACATATAAGTACTCTACTAACAAACACTAACCCAGAAATACAGATGTGTTCTTATCACAAACACCTTTCCCAGTTAGTCTGTCTGTCTGACTGATTGGATTTGTATCTAACCCTTTGACCAGTGATATGCTCAAAGCTTTAAATCATGATTTACTTGATAAAATAACTCTTTTGTTAAATAAATCTAAACATAACAAAATGTCTCAAATCAGTAACATATTTTATATGCAAAGATAATTAAACTAGCTCCCACATGCGGTTTTGCTGCGTATATTTTTTTTAAGTCTTATCGTCTTGTTAACAAACGTGGACTAATGTGTGAGTAATATTAAGTTGATATTATAGTCTGTATCATATTGTAATAAAGACTATAGTAGCGGGTTAAACCTTGGCGTACTTTACTCCGTGTTTATTAATAAGACACTATGTTATTCTGATGTACAAACCTTCTGTAAAGTTTCACCTAAATCCGCTCAGTAGATTGTGCCTGAAATAGTAAATAAGTAACATCAACTTATTCCCATAACCTTTTACTTTCATTATGTTAATAGGATTACTAAAAACTTTACGAGTACCTGTTCTTAAGTATATTTTTGTAAATTTGTTTTTAATATCAAGTTTCGAGAAGTTTGAATCATTTTTGCGAAAAAAAAACAAATAACCAACAAAAAGTATTTTTGCATCTTTATATGAAACTTTGAAAAAGTGTTACATATAAATGTTATAGATTTATAAATGATCTAAAATTTTCATTAGATTTTATTTTTATTCAGAAGGTGATTTTCGTCTAATATAAAAAAGTAGGTATATTTGCTCACACCTTTTCCCCATAAAATTTTTGTCATTTCCATTCCTATTCCATCCAACAATTCCCATTACTATTTTCAGTCAACGTAAGATAACATTTTTTTGCAAAAAGCCTTAATTAAATGTCATAGTTAAAGATAAAATAAATTTGTAAAGGTCTGTGCATTTCAGAATTACTTATAATTATCTTCTCCTAATTATCACAAAACTCAGCACTTTACAGTCGCCATCTTTGGTTTTAATCTGTTAAATTACTCTCATTAGCAAGCTAATCAAGCAATTTTCAATTGGATAATAACGGTAATATAAAAAACGATTGGTAGGTTATAATTATAATCAGCTCAGATTGCAGAGATTATCAATTCGGTTCGATTGCCGACGGGGGCAGGCATTTGTGTGATGAACATTTAGATGTCTGCATTTTCCGGGTCTGGGTGTTTATTAAATTTATTCAGGTATCTATTTTAAGTATTTTTATGTATTAGGATTGTTGACTAACACCCATAACAAAATCCTATAATTTGCTTACTTTGGGGTTAGATTGAATTTGTGTAACTTGTCCAGAAACTTTTATTTGTTATCTCATTGAAATTTGAACTATCAGTCCCAGTTAAAATATAAGTTATCCTATACATAACGCACCATTATAATCGTTTGTATTTAAAGTATGACGTCTAGAAATCCATATGTTTGTTTATCTACCAATATTATAAAATAGGTTAAAATTCTCTAAGATTTTTTTAGATTTCATTAATATTTCATAACATTTCGCCGTTGAACGCTGGCAAAACATTGCTGTGATGCAACTTGCCAGGGATCCACCGTCTTACCTATTCCTGCTGTCATAATGACAGGGTCATGTTCTTGTTCATAGGGTAGAGTACGTAGGTAGACTACATCACAATAGGTACAATAGGACTAACATGATAGCGACGAACCTATAACGTCGGTGGTGTCTATAAGCGACTTGCTTGACTTCTGCCATAAAAATAATCTTCATGAGCTTCTCCGAAATGATAGGCAGAGGTACAAACAAGACACCCACGATAATACTTATTCCCATAATGCAATAGGAGATAAACCTATCGCCAACCGAACCAATCCCTTTTCCCATGCCTAAACTTTAAAAAATAAAAGAGCTGCTCAACGCCAACACCACTACACTACTCAGGCGATTGACTAGTAAGTAGTAAGTAAGTATCTTCACGTCCATATCCCCGAAGGGTTAGGCAGAAGCACATCCACGGTGCTAATTATGTATCTCAGTAGCCAACTCAAAATGGAAAAGTGTATATCAAATAACATCATTTGTGTTTGCTATCTCTATTGTATTTCTGTTGGTCACTGGAGATAGCCAATATAAAACACGTCATTTGACAGCGATTTTATGTACACTTTTCCATTTTAAGTTGGTTACTGAGTTACGTAATCGGCCCCCAGATCAACCCCCGACTAGCTGGTCTTCAACTAGTATAATATGTAATAACAACTCCATATAGATATCTTTAAAATACATTAGGATTTTCGAAGCTTGACGAATATAGCCGAAGCGCATAATTTAAATAGTACTACTATATTATCTGTATATTTTTAGTACTTAAAAGCGTTGTATCGTAAATCTAGAAATCCTTTTTAACCTTTTAATGTCACAAAAAGGCATTTCGTAAAGGAATTTATTATCCGGTATCTTCTAAGATGGGTTTTCTTCAATTATCTCAAAATTACTCGGCAGTTAAATGTTAGAAACCGCTATCTTTGTTAATAATCTTTTTAATGCGGTCATTAGCAAACATTAAGAAGGTCGTAGATCAGAAAACAGTTTGTTCACGTTCAAAAAGGAATTTTTGTAAAGAAACACAAAAGCATTCACTTAAATAGCTTTGCCGATTTGTTGAAGAAATTTCATGAAAGCTTCTGCTCAAAAGCGCATTTGATAAACTCCTTATACAACGTGCAGCTGCTCAGAATTTATAGAATGGAAACCAGACTCAGACTAAGTTTTTGTCTAGTCAGAATTACTTTAAAGTTTATAGACTGATTAATTTTAATTATTTCCTGGAGCTAGAAAAGTAGTTTATTTTTTTTCATACTTTTTGTATCAGTGTTAGTTAATCGCCTGAGTGGTCTAGCGGTCCGGCGTCGAACTTGACTTCTTGAGGTCCCGGGTTCGAACCCCGGGTATGGGCGTGAAGATCCTAAATTAGCTTTAAGTATATTTCTTTCCTTTTCTCGTTTATTTTCTTTAACGCCCCTGTTATGCCCCCTTCTCCCCTATGTGTATGATTATTTAGTAAATACTAATTCAGAGAAAATAATAGTATTTAAAAAAATTGGCTAATACTCTTAATCTAATATGTTATACTTCACAAAGGTTAAGTTTGAGCAATTTTAAAACTTACCACGAAAAAAAGAAGTTGGCCAGAATACTCGGCCAATTTGTACAGGGGCGTTATTTATTAACAGTGAACTTTAAAACAAGTAGTTCGAGTTTATTATTATCCTTGAAAATACCACATCGGAAGTCATTATGCACCTTGTATGGCCAGTTCTTTATGTGAACCAATTCTTTGTTAAGATTTACCTAGAAGAGTAGGTTTAAAATACCAGTGTAAAATTACTTGCCATTAAAAGTCCAATCTTTAGCGGTTTTTTTAATAATATTGGAAGGTAAACGAGCAGACGGATTACCTAATGGTAAGAAATTCACGCCGCCTAGAGACACCAAAAGTGGTTATGGTGCGTTGCCAACCTGGAGCCGGGATGGTAGGCCTCTAGCAAAAGTAAGTTTAACGGCCCTCCGATCCGGAATACGTCAACGGCAAGCGCTGACGTTATGGCGACAGGAATAGATAAGGCGGTGGTACCAATCCGGGTGAGTCGCTGCGAAACTCTACCACCTAGTCAGATGTCACGGTGTTAGTGATGGTAAGCCTATGCTCGCCTTTTACGAGCTGCCTGGCAGGAAGGCAGATGGTCTATTCTACAAACGAGCCCAGACCAACACGAGGAAAACATTACATTGGGGGTAGGTACATTAGTTCACCGTGGTGATATTTTCCAATAGAGGAGATAAACGGTCATTAGATGGTAAGTGATCGCCGCTGTCCACAGACATCCGGAATCAGAATAATAAAGGCGTTGCTAACTTTTGCCCGAGGATCGAACACAGGACCTCAAGAAGTCAAGTCCAACACTTGGACAGCTAGACCACAGCCTACACCACTCCATAGAGAGGAACTTTATAGCATGCCTAAATTACTTGGAACGCTGACAGGTGTCGTCTGATACGTCAACGGAGATCGCATAAACCTTCACCAACTTTGCCCTATTCATTTTGACGATATGTAAATCTGAAGAGTTATATTCAAATGGCCTTATTATATTTTCAGCGGATGTTGAAAGCAACATCACTTACGCATGGACTGGGGAGCGAGGAAATGATAATGAAGATTACATTTTAATCGGGCCAGAACGTATCGTCGTAAGGAATTCACACACACCTACCTTCTTCTTGCAGCCAGGTAAAGAAAATCCTTTTGACACATTTTCGTCCTTGTGCCCTTAACTGTAATAGCACTTAAGATCACATAAATAAGATTTCCTCTAGACAAAGTATTTTCTAAGTATGAAGACAGGTGGGGTTTATGTATTAATATCTATAGCAATGGAATATTAGATTTCAAAATATTCCTGTTTGTTGATCTGTTTTGTAATAACAGAAATATGTTTAGACTATATTAAGGAAATGTTTTGTTGTTTTTCATACTAAATTAATACAAAACTAAAAATTAGTAAATGACTGCATTTTATTATAATACAAATTTTGTTAAAATAGTCCAAAAACTAATATACTTAATATAAATATAAAAAAATCAATAACCCTGACGAAACCTACAAGTACAAGCCTAAGATGAAATGATGCCAAAGTTATACGTATAGGTACACACACACACTCGCATACACGCACATCTACACGCAATCACAAACACACACACACACTCAACGCACCAATTTTGATGTCAGGAAATCCAATGCTTGTTTGCTTTTTAATATCATAAAAAAGTAACACTATGAAAAACACGGTCTAATATAGATCTATCTCCTAATATAGACCTAAATATTATTCAAAGCAGTTCAGCGTAAAATGGCTGAACTCAGCCTGGTAATTAGATACGAGCGAATAGCCGTTTGTTAGAATTTGTGACAGATCCAAAATGATAAATGTTATCCTGAATCTGCAGATGAAAGCGGAAATAAGTTGGCTAAGGCCGTTGTAATAAATTTTACTTTCTAAAAAAGGCCAACAAAGTCGTAACTTAAGGAACAGAATAAACAGTCTGGAAATTTGGATAAATATGGTTCACTTTTCATTGTTTTTAACTCGGATTATCTACGAGGCTCAGTGAGGCTACTCTTGAATTTCGATAGCATGCGAATTGGAAATTGGAATCGTGTATGTTTAGGTACATTAGAACACAGTAGTAGCAGATTATGTAATATATAAAATTCTCCTGTCACGGAGTGCGTGATTGAACTCTTCCGAAAGGGCTTGACCGATTCTCATGAAATTTTGTGAGCATATTGAGTAGGTCTGAGGATCGGCCAACGTCTATTTTATATGGCACTATTTATTTTTGACGTGACAACGTCCTATAATTCGAAGGGGCCGGCTGCATGCACCAAAAAACATGACTCACGTGGCGTTACCTCGCTCTGAGGAGTTCCATTTAAGACTTGAAGTACAAGCGAGAGCGCGAAATGAGCGACAAAGAGGCACAATCGACCTTCGTTCTTACGAAGATGTCACATTTAACTATCGTCAATAAACTGACTTTACAGACAACCGTTTTTTAACAGAGTAATAATATCTTTTTAATAACAAATAAGCAATAAGTAACGATGGTATATGGCAGAGACACGTCTAGGATGCTGCAACTCCCCAATGCAAACCGATGATTTTAGCGGCGCAACACCGCAATGTCGTTATGTGCTTTGGCCTTTAGATAGCGAAGCACCACCAATTCGTTGTCTATACAAAGTGGAATCACATATGAAAGTACGTCAAAAAATAAGATATAATTTTTTATCTAAAATATGTATTTTTTATTCAGGTGAAACAGAAGACAGCATCCGTATATCTAAAATGCTGAAAGACAGACCAGCCGTGATAGATCTAATTTCAAATGAAATAACCGGAGCAGTGATGGACGCGGTTGTCGACAATATAAGACATTTTGCAAGAAATGTACCAGTTAAACATTACTATACGTATTCTACTAATAGAGTAATACTGAACTAGAATTGTGTTTTTTTTTCATTCCTTTTTTATATTGGAAGGAAAGCAAGCAGACGGATTCAGACAACAGTAAGAAATTCACGCCGCCTAAAAACACTAAAAGTGGTAATGCTGCGTTACCAGCCTAAGACCGGGATATTAGACCTCGAGAAAAAGTAAGTTTACCGCTACCTTGCCCTTCGATCCGGAATACGTCAACGGCAAGCATTGACGTAATAGCGGCAGGAATAGATAAGGCGTTGGTACCAATCCCGGCGAGTCGCTGCGAAACTCTACTATCTAGTAAGATGACATGGTGTTAGTGACGGTTAGCCTACGCTTGCCTTTTACGAGCTGCCTGGCAGGAAGGCAGATGGTCTATTCTGCAAATGATCCTGGAACAACACGGAGAAATTCCTATATTATTTTGATAATTCCTATTAATTTTTATCAAACTTTTAATGAATGAACACCTTTAGGATGAGTAACAATCCATATCCAGAGTTTCAAATTCAAAGAACAAACCAAATACAGGAGTGGTCACTGTATGAGGTTTTGTGTTTTTCGACTATCCCAAAGATTTGATCAAGACAGTGGCGGTTTTTAGTCACTTCTGTGGTCTAGTGGTCCAGGTGTTGGACTTGACTTGACCCGAGTCGGGCAAGACTCGTGGAATCGAAAGAAAAATTGTTTTTTCCAATTTTCTAATAAAAAAAATGTTGCTCAGAATTGGATGTGTGCCCGGTTGGCTATAGGCTTGCCGCCTATCACATTGTGGGACTTAGTTTCTTCGGCTAGTCAAGGGTGCCGTGGTGATGCCTCTGTATTCCACTGTATAGGGATATAGGCGTGAACATACTTACTTACTGAGAAAAGTGGTGACTCTATTATTCACAAACAAAACTTATTTTAGACGTATGCTATTTTTTTCAAATGAAACAAAAACAAAAGAGATGGAACAATTTTGACATGTCAGATTAGTCCAGACATGTTAAATTGTGATGTTTTTAAAAACGTTTTCCGAGTGTTACATTAAACGTCTTTAGAAATGTCGTGTACCTAATGACTAATCTGACAACACTAAAAGTTTTGTGTCTCTTTCTATTACTTTCACTGTAGGAAAACAGCAACAACTTAAAATAAGTTTAGTGAGTGCGCAAAGAAATTACCACTAATATGAAACTTAGTGTAACTGTACGCTACAATGGCCAGTTTGACATTTATACTAAGTATCTAAGTAAACATCAATTTTTGTTTTATTTAATCTTAAGTGAGCTATTACTTATCATACTACATAAAAATTCATAATATATAAATTTGACTGGCATTGGGATTTATTTTGCAAACACATTCATTGCAGATTTGCTATAAAAGTCAAACCACTGTAAGGATGCTTCACTTTTTATTCAGAATGTGAAACTGAGATGATGAGTGAGCCCCTAAATAGGCCACTCCGAAGATTGAGACCATGCTGAAGTAATGACTAGAATGCATCATCAATATGAATATGGACATAAGACATAATAATCTTTTTATGGCTGTAACATTAATTTGTAATGATTTTTACAAAAAGAATTCAATTGGCACAAAATCTTTATTTTACAATTATTAGCACTTTTTTGTACACTAGCAGACTTAAAAAATATTCAAAAAATATCTCCCATAGATTCTTCAACAAATTTCTTATATATAGCCATAAAAGTTGCAACAAAGGCTTCTAGATGAAATATAGATTTGTTGCCAAGTCTCATCCTGTGCTCAAATTCTGCCGCATGACTTGCAATCTGACATTTCATAGATATATCACAATTACGTACCAGATCTTTTAAAAGCCCAGCAAATATCATATCTGGTGGTACTCCATGTATAATTAATTCATAAAGTTTTTGTCTTACCTCCCCTAATTTCTTAGGTGTTTGCTCAGATAAAATCATAGATGCAGTATCCCTGATAAATATTTGCCAATCAGGTTCAGGTACTTTCTGGTCTGGTGTGAAAGGATACTGCTGAACTTTACATGCCTCGCACATAAGTAATGCACGTCTTAAATTTCTATCAGCACATGTAGCAATTCGTAAACCTAATTCAGACGGCAGAGTCAAACCTTCTTTTTTGCAGACAGAGTGTAAAACTGTTGCTATTTCATTCTCAGTAGGTGCTGGCACTCTTATAGTTAAACATCGAGATCTGATGGCAGGAATTACTCGTGAAATAGAATTAGCTATAAGAATAAGGCGGCAAGTTGTTACATATTTTTCCATTGTACGACGTAAAGCGTGTTGTGCATCTTTTGTCAAATCGTCCACTTCATTCAAAATCACAACCTTAAATTCACGCTGCCCAGATGAGTCAATTTGATGTGTTTGAGCCACATTCTTCACTAAATCCATGATAACAACTCTATCGTGTATTCCAACATCTGTTGGGTTAACTTCTATGTGATAATTGCTACTTACAGTCATAATTTCTATCTTCTTGTTTGAGGGTGTTGTAAAATGCATTGTTTCTTGCCTTAGTCTTTCTACACCAGAACCATAAAGTTCCCTTAATAAACACATTATTCTGGTTTTTTTACCGGCACCTGAAGGCCCGTACACAAGCAGATGAGGAAAATCACTTTGTTGAACGAGATTTTTCAATCTGACTGCTTGTTCTTTGTGGTAATCTAATTTCATCAAATCTCGTGGACGATGTTTATCAACCCAAAGGCTCATTTTGACAAAGAAATTAAAAGAATTGAATCACTTTTGTAAACTTTTTTACAGTACAAACATAACAACGAATTTGAAATGTTTTCTCTTTGACAACTGAAAATGACATTTGGAAATCAAAAAGCGCGCTAAAATATTAGTGAATAGGGATGAGCAAAGGAGCAAGATTTATTAAAATAATATTACCCAATATTGGGAATATTATTGGGAATCATTCACATTAGCCAGTTAAGCATGCTACTTGTGATAACTGCTGGTCTTTTAACATAAGTTTTAATAGGTGACGAGCTACGTGCTTCGCTACGACTACGTATATGACCGCAAGAATGACATAACACCACAAAATAAAAAAATAAAAAAAAACAACTGAAAAAAGTTTCACTATGACTGAAAAATACCCATTACAAAATGATCCGCCATTTACTGAATTTATTTGTTGCAAAAAATGTGATAAATGAAGAACTGCTCGACCGCTTATAAGTAAACTTCACATAAAACCACCTACTAAATAGCCTGAACAGGGGGCTGATTATGTATCTCAGTTGCCAACTCAAAATGGAAAAGTGTACATCAAATAGCTGTCAAATGATGTGTTTTATATTTTGCCATCTCTATTAACCAAAAGAAATGCAATAGAGATAGCAAACACAAGTGACGTCATTTAGCGTCACTTTTGCTTTTTGAGTGGCAACTGAAATACATAATCATACCCCTGAGCTTTGGTTTGGATAGGTGAGACCGTTCTCGAGTTATAATATAACAACGAAAAGTGGGATTGATTTTTTTCACATATAGATAGATAATTACTTATTCATCATATTGTTGCTAACATTTTAATTAAGCTCTAGTTTTCACTTGCCTTAATACTATGTTGAGAAAAAAATGTGGAGAATCCGTTCATTTTATTTGTTATCTTCACATTACCTCCTCTAGGAGTCTGTACGGTTGGTATAATTTCTCGTTTTTTAATTTCTTTTAGCCTGTGTAATGTGTGTCAACCATAAAAATAGGAATATATAAAGAAGTGCAACAATATTCTATAGCAAATTTAGTTATATAAATACCGTTGGAAACGACATATAACTTAACAACATCTCTTTGTCTCTTTTAGCAAATGTTGATATTATGTACGC
>NJDD01003509.1:196051-208790 GCA_002245505.1 Calephelis nemesis
TTTGACACCTGTTTTACATACACTTTTTAAAATTAACTTCCAACTAATAACATGTTATTAGTTGGAATTGTTGGAATGTGTCAGCAATTTTTGACACTTTAGTTAAACTTTTGTCAGACAAGCATTTAAATTTTAGTAAGACGGTCTGGGTTTATTTGCTGTCTGAAATGAGAATTTTCTTTTTTAAAAGTTTGAGAACACTAGTGTCTTCAAAAGGCACTCAAAGATGTAACTTGTAGTAATTGCTTACATAAGATTAATAATTATTTATAGGTCCAAGCAAAATATTCACAAGGTACTTGGGTTGGCCAACTGGCATCAGATTTTGTGAAATTCCCATCCTTACCTTCCGTGCCTGAAGTAAGGACTGATATAGCTCTGATTACAAAGAGTCACAAATTCTTTATGAATGGTTCTGGATGGCAGGTAAGAAATTAGTATAATATAATAATTTATAGCCTAATTTACAAATTGACATTTAACCCCCCATGGAAGGAGGAGATGAATGGATAGAGGATACTTTTTATCTCACACAAAATTTATTTTCCTTTTAGTGTTCAGAATAAGAATAAAAAGTAAGGAGTTCCCATATAGTGTACAAAATAAAAAGTATCCTCTATCCTCCCTCAAAACAAAATTCCTAATAGCCAAATTTGGATATGATTATAAAAACATGTTAACATTTTGTGTGAAACATACTCATCAATTCATATAATATATGAATATAAATACATAGACCCGATAAATGCGACACCTCCTACGTATTTGGATGTATCTGCCAGATACACGAAATCGATTTTATTGCATTTTTGGCATTTATGCACTATATATTATCACGTGAAAAAATATCAGATTTTTATTTTGACCCTAACATCGAATTTTGTATTACGTATAACTATGTATCTACATATGTTACTAAACAATGACGCTGTTTAAATAAGTAAGTGTCAGTTGCACTACAATTCATGGGGGCACAGATGCGCGGGCGACAATCAACTACCCGTTAGTCAGTTGTACTATGGTGACTGACGGTGCTTGGGCGGTGTGAACGCGCTCCGTGACTATCAGCTTTAATTTAAAAAAAATTTCGAATAAGAGAATAGAAATATTTAACAGGAGAGCTGTCGTAATAATGTTGTAATAGAAATAGGTCGCCCTCAGGACAACTTTTTTATTGGTCAGGTTTTACAGTTACACTATATACGTCCTAATTTTATGTTAAATGTAATTGTATAACTGGCAGTACATCATAAAAATTCAAGAATATTCCAATGTAAAAATCTGTATAAGGCACATAATATATATGATTAAATAAATTTGTCAGAACATCGTATAACTGTGTATGTGCTAAAACACAAAAACCTACAGGTTTACTAATAAAATTTTATTGTTCATAGCAAACTTATGCCAACTTAAGGGTACTTGCAAAGTTTCAGGTTATAAGTCAAAACAGTTGCTGAGATGTGACAATTTTAATTTTTCGAAAACTTTAAACGGCTCTCCTGTAAAATTTGCTTTTTGTAGATACATAGTTATACGTAGGATGTGTCGAATGGTTAGCATACATGAATGAAAAATATTGAATTATTAATAAGTCCTAACCCCTACCACCTTTTTTGGTGGAGGGACTAGAATTTATATTTGTCAGATCATTACAATGACTGTGTTTATTAACAGATATTACTTTGATTTTCTATAAATCAATTTTTTAATTTGTTATTTTACATACATTCGGTTTTTTTAGTAGATGCAGGTTTGAATTACTGATTCAAAAGTTCTACCTGATCCGATCTGGCACTAGAGCAAGTAACCAAAATGTTATTTAGTTAAGTACTGCAAGTACTCTAGTGCCAAATAGTTGTAGATAATTATTGAACAGTTTTAAGTACAAAAAATTGTTATTTTTTTTATAAAATCCATGATTTAGATTTTAGTGTAAAAAAGTAGATTTTTCGTAAATAGATTATTTGGTAAAAATAGAAATCGAATAATGAAAAATCGATTTTCCCTAGTCAAGTCACATCCCTGTATGTATGTGTATATAATAATTTAATTCACAACATAATATGATATTAAAACAAAATGAAGAATATAACAATGAACAAGTAATTCCCACACTAATCTAGACAAATTGTCCTTATATAAATTATTTATTGAGGGTTTTTCCATTACTTATTTTAAAGCAAGAAAAATAGAATCAAATTTTAATTATTTGGATATAAATCTTGGTCTAGTTTGCTTTGTTTGTTATTTGTTTAGATTGAAGACCTTAAATTTTGTTGAACTGGTTTTACAATAAGATCTTTTTTGCAGCATCTTATACCTTTAAAATAGCAATGTCTTGATTATTAGAATTTTTAATTGAATTGTAATGCAACCTGTAATACTACTAAAAATATCAATAACATTTTATTGTTAAATTGTTCTTAGAGCAGTGTTCATGAAACAACAACAACATGAAACATGAAATCGAAATTAATAACAATTACATAGTTGAGTAATCATAGTGATTCTGCTGTTTACAAGCTGAACTTGTTTTAGATACATGCTATCTTTTTGAAATGAAAAAATGCCAAAAAGATATAATATTGGAGACATGTCAGATTAGTCCGGATATATCAACTTCACGTTTTGTGTGGAATAAATAAATAGATTTAAAGTCTATAGAAATGTCATGTACAAATTAACCATGTTTTGTCTCTTTCTATTGCTACTGTTAAAAGAAGGCAACAATAACTTAAAATCAATGTAGTTAGTGCTCAAAAAACTTACTACCAATAATATTTAAACCATTTTTATAGTCTTATCTTTATCTTCTTAAAAATAAAATGCAATTACTTAGTCTCTCTACAATTCAAGAACAGCTGGACCGACTTGGCTTATTTTGGTTTTGGATTACTTGTGGAAGTCAGGGAAAGGTCTAAAAGATAAGAAAGAAGGAAAAACTGCAAGGACACCAGGAAATACAAATTTTAAAATTTCCCATACAAACAGAATGGTTGGAATGAAGTTTGCTGGGATAGTTAGTAACCAGATAAATAAGTCGCAGTTGACACTTTGAGGATATGGACGGGAAGATTTTTTTTTTCTAAGTTTGTTGCTATAATTTTTAAGGAAACAATTATTTTATTTTTCAGGGTCTTCTAGGTCTAGCGTATTTACCAGTTGGTGCCTGGGGTGAAAATGTAGTAGTTGGCTCTTGGCTGGATTCAGTTGAAAGAACTCTGAACAAACCATTGTCATTTAAATTGAAATTATGTGGAGCTCAAAGTCTTTCAAATGCGACTCATTATGGAAGCTTCCAAATGATTGGTAATTAGATTTTTATATTGTTAAAATTACACTTTGAATACCTACTAAATAAGCAATTAATTTCTTTAGAAATCTTTTTACAGTTTTGAATGCCTCTCATAATCAAACAAATATACGGATTTTGTGATAGTAAGATATACATGTGATGATGGTGAACTTTACCATCTTCTCCATATACCAGAACTTACAAAATATGACAATTGATGGTCATACAAAATAAATGTGACAGTGGTATTAATCCTAGCGAATATTGCAGAATTCTGTCACATACTGACTGTCGCATGTTGGCCTACTTTTTTTGCAAGGCGCCTGAAATAAGCAGAAGTGTTTTTCTTTCTGGCCTTCTTTTTAGCCATAAAAGTAAGGCAGTAAAAATATAGGTTGCAAATATACATCAAATATGTAAACTGGGTTTGAGCGATTTTGGCTTAATTTTTTTTAATGACTAATATGCTGGTAACTTCGCGATTTTTACAACTTCGCTGGACTTGTGGGCGAGCAGAGTGCTAAACTGACACATCATTATTTAAATGGATTGGCCTGTTTCCTTTTGCGTAGGTAATCATTGTGGTAGCACCGTGTTTAGGTGGATGGATTTACATTGAAATCATTAAGCCTTTTATATGAGTAGGTGAGTAAATCTAGTATACCCTCTAAACTGGGAGCTAATGTTTGTGTTGTCATGTTTGTGTATGAATAGCGCAATAGATGAATATTGTATTCTACCACATAACTGATAGTACATTCATTCTAATAATTAAAGCAGTTAGTATAAAATTATTCCCTAACCATTCCAAAAAATTAAAATTGCACAACGTTAAAATGTTCACTTTCGATGTTATTGTTACAGATGATGACACACCTATGGAAAAACCTTTGTTTAGAACACCTATATTATTAAAAAGATGGTATGAGGTTGGAGTTATGTCTATACATCTATATAACTCATCCATTATAAATTCTAATGTAAATTTTAAGAATTACACTAAAAAAGACATAATAATAGATGTAGGTGGAAATGAAATCGATAAGGATATGTGTATTAAGCTGAATGAAGAAAAAAGTATAGTTGATAGCGGAACTACTAATATAAGACTACCAGACTCTATATTCAGGCAGGTTAGTATTGTTTTATTAGTTAACCCTGACGGAAGAAGAAGGGTGTTATAAGTTTGACGTGTCTGAGTTTCTGTCTTTTCATTATAACTTTGAACGGATTTCAATGCGGATTGTTTTGTTTGAAAGCTAATTTGTTTGTGATGGTTTTTAGCTAAATTACAAGTAGGTTTTGTTAGGAGTAATTGAAATTTTTTAATTTTTGTGTTATTTTTTTTAAAGGACAAGAAAGAGAATAACACCTATATTCAAAACAGAAACTTGGCTAAGTAATGAAACAACACTGTTCCAACAGCATTATACAAATAACATACATACCAATGAAATACATACAAATTCATAATGACATACATACATACATTTCATAATAATAATTCTAAGTATTGTTTACGAATTGGATGGCTTTTTGCAAGAAATGCATAGCTAAATGTCGTACCTCGCACAGTGTTGCTTCATTACTTAGCCAGGTATGCTTCTTGAATACGGGTGTAAGCACACTCACCTGATGTTACGAAACAGCCATGGCCTAAAGACACCATAGATGTTATAGGTGCATTGCTTTACGGCTGGGATGTAAGGTCTAGTGTGCAAGTCCACCGTCTCTATCCTCTGAAATAAACTAAAAACTGGTGCCATAACTTACCCGTGTTGAGATCCACCACCTTTCGTATTTTTGTCATGAAGTCTACACTCATAACAAATATGTTTATAATTATTACCATATAAAATTCATATCTACATAATAAATACTTACATAAATAATGTTGATTTCTGTTTTAGGTTGTCGACGAACTAAGACATGCAGCTCAGATATCTAATAATCTAATTTTAGATGAATTTTGGTACCATGGAGAGGTAATTTTTAAATATTTTTAGTGGTAAATACAAAGTATGTAAGTTAAAATTTTCAAGCTCGTGTCCCCGAAGAGGTAGATACAGAATAGATGATAAACCTGTCGCGAACTGGCCACAGATCCAGTCCTAGGCAACATTATGCTTGTTTGTACCTTTGCTTACCTCTTTGGGGATAGGGGCGTGAAGATACTTTACATGTTCATGTATGTTAATATAATTAGTCATTAGTATTTCATAAATATCATTAATAGACGAAAATTTATGCGTTTGCGAAAGTATAACTCAAAATCACTAGTCATTGCCATATAGCCATAAAATCATCAATATTGCCACCTAGGAAAAATGACCTGCGTTCCAAAAAATATATTTTTAATAAATTGTCTGATAAACAAATGATAGACGTGGTAGTAGTACACTGTCCGTTAACCAAAAAAGTTAATGGCATGTCTCATATTTGACATTGTGTTGTTTTTCTAGGCAGCTTGCTGGCCTGAACCCCAGGAATGGTCACTACCATCTCTAGCGATAGACTTGCTTAGTGTGGAAGCGGAAAATCAATATTTTACATTGGAAATACCAGCACAGGTAAAAAATGAAAATGGTGTTTTTTCTTCACATTTTTAAATGATTTCATTCCTAACCGTAAAAAAAAGATAGGCTTTATACACCGTGTAAATGACAGCGTACCGAAAAATAAAACCATGGATTCTGTACATGATAGACATGCATATGTAGTTGGAATTTCGTGTCGGAAATTTCATGATTTTTTCAAAAAATGTGTATTTTTTTTTATTTCACTATTATTCATAGTATTAACACTATCTAACGTAACTCGATTTTTATTTAAAATCTAATAAATAACACATTTATACTAAAAACAGCAATGTAATAAAGCAGGGTATTAGGTCGGTACCTACAGCTCGCAACGCGCGGCTTAATGCATATACTTTGTTCGCTATACATTGCGGGCTGAAAAACTACTAAATATTCAACCACTTGTTACCGACAAAAACTGTTAAAGGGATTTTGAAGTCGGATATGTATCTAAACTACCACATAAGTTTTCGTTTACCACATAAGTTTCGGTTTCAAATATACCCTGTATAAGCATGACTTGTCTCTCCTTCTCTGTGTGTGCGTTTGAGTGTACGTGTGTGAGTGCGTGCGTGCATGCGTGCGTGTGTGCGTTTATCGTTTTAATGCGTGTGCACATTCACAGTCTAAAGATTAAAACTAATGAGAATGTTGTTGTTAGTAGTAGCTACCTACGTGCTTCTCATACGAAAACTGTTAGGGATACTAACAGTGTATATTTTTAAGTCATATTAACATTTGACATATTTTAAAAGTTAAATAAGAGCGACGAGCGGTTCTATTCAGTATCTTTTTAATGATGATCACTGGGTGAAGTGTACATCAAGTAGTTGTAAAATTGCGTGTTTTGTATTTTGTATCTTCGTTTTATTTCCGTTGGTCACTGGAGATAGCAAATATAAAACACGTCATTTGACAGCTATTTGATGTACACTTTATCCAATGATCAACACTTAAAAGATACAGAATCGACCTTCTGGTTGTTTGTAGGAATTGCGATGGGATCGTCACATTCATACACAAAACACCCTCAACAAAGTTTGAGACCAAGCACCTCTTTCTCTGACAGCTTTTAAGAGGCGGTCATAGGTTAGATGGGTTATTATTAGCATGATCACTGATAGAAGAGTTCTGTGCAGCAACTTGCCCTGGTAGCTCACCTATCCTAGCCGATATAATGATACTGTCGTATTCTGATCCAGAGGGTTGGGTGGCCTAAAGACTTTTGCACAATAGGTCTAAAACCTCGGCCTTAGGACAGAGATGGTGTCTGGTAGACCAAGATTGTCTCATACTATCAGGAAAGCGCAGTTCGTTGTCTTTTTTTAAAAAAAATATAGAAATCTCTTTATTACTAACTAACTAATATAATATTCTGTTGAGAGTCATATAGAAAAGAATGACAGACGAAAGATTTAAAAAGCAGATATACAATGCGAATGAAGATGGATGTGGAGATACCTGAATAATCCTAGGTTGACATTCCACGATCAAATCGCTCGGGTGTTATTTGAGGGTGGTGTCAAAGGTATTCAAAACCGGCGTGTTTGTGTGAAAAGGGTAATAAACTAAAAGTAAAAGTATCTAGCTTGGTCTTCAAGGATCTTGCTATTTGGCAGTCGATACCCTTCTCCGTAAGGGACTTGGCATGAAGATAGGTAAGTGTGTTAAGTACAAAATCCTCTAAAATCAAGTTTCCTATTTCAGAATTATATGAGGGTTGTATCTGCCCATAATAATAGTGCTGAAAGTGGTAGTGTGTCGGAGTTTTGCTACAAGTTGGGCTTGGAGACAGGTGGAAAAGAGACGGTACTTGGGTATACTGCTATGGAAGGGCTTCAGGTATGATTTTGATAATACATCTTTTAAATTTTATTTTTTATTTTTGGCATGAGCTTTAGCATCTACCATTTTCCTCCATTTTGGTCCAGGTGTTTTATACTTGCTATCTCTAGTGACCAACAGAAATACAATAGAGATAGCAAACACAAATGACGTCATTTGACAGCTATTTGATGCACACTTTTCCAATTCGAGTTGGCCATTGAGGTACATAATCAGCACCCAGGTCAGCTGAGTAGCAAAAGACCACCTGGCTCTCTGCCAGGCAGCTCGTATCCGAGGAAACCGGGGGATATTTATTATTTTTATTTAAACCAGTGATTTTGATATCTTTTTGATAAGAACGCCATCTTCATTTATCAAGACCAATTACTTTGTAACCATATATTATGACTATAGTTGTGCGCCATCTGTGGTCTTTTATCGTTATCATCAATATATTTGTTTTTGTAATGACGTGCTATGTTCTATTTTTTATTTAATGCACTTTATAAACATTATTATTGAAAAATATTAGTGTTCTACATTTCTCCCTACACATAACATATAAGTGTGGCAAATTTCATACTCCTCTGTACACGCAATTTTGTTAAAAACGGGTCTAAAAGTTTTGCTTCACGTATTATTATCATGATATATAAAAAAAGCAGACGGATTCAAAGATTCAGAACGGATTCAGAAACGAAATCAAACAACAAAGTTAGAATTTAAGCTTCTTGCATTAATAAGTGTGCTATGATATACCTGAAAGAAAGAAATAAAATTATTTATTTGCGGAATATGTGTGTAAAAGAGATATTACAAAAATATTTAAGTATATCAACACATTCTACTATATTTTGGTGTGCAAATATTTTAATATTTATAAAAAAAATACAGATGCTTTAAATTTTAAGCCAATTATTTATATTTATAACTAGTTTAATTATTTATTACCAACACATTTTAAAACTATAAATAAATTCAACCATATCTACCGTAAACTATATGTCTGGACTGGAAGACGAAAAATTCAGTTTTTAAGATTTATTAGAAAAGTCAGTGTCGCAAGGAATTTTAATATCTTTGATATTTTTCCATCGTCAGCGCTTAGTAAAACTTCCAAATATTCATATATCGAAACCGGTAGGCTATTAATTACAATGTAATAAATTATAAGTGATAAGTAAAACAGTACAAATGTTTCTTTCTTTAAAAATATAAATTTTAATATCAGCTATCGTAATTTTAGTTAGAGCTATAGTTTTGTTTTGCAAAGTCAACAATTAACGTTAACCAAATTTAACCTGAATTGGTTGAAAATACTTAGTGCAAATTTAGTTGTAAGATTGGTCCGTCACTTAAATTTGGATAGTAAAAAACGAATATTAAAATGCAATTCTTTCAATTCCAGGTTCTCTTCAATAGATCAGCTGGTTGGATAGGCTGGCTGACGTCAGACTGTGGTCCTAAAGCCAGAATAACAGGACCATTCAACACGTCCAGGTCTATTCTGACCACGTGTCAGTTGACCAACCCAGCACCAGATGTCGCTGTCTCTATAAAAGCAGCACAATGGACCCTGTGTGCTATATCCATAATAGCGGCGGCTGTGCTGACCTATTTATTAGCGCCTTGCGTTAAAATGATGCTAGTTAAGCCTTTGCCTAGATCTCAGCAGATTTCTTTGTCGCAAGCGGCTTTGGTTGAGCAAGAAACTGCTTAAAAGATAAATGAAGAGTAAATAAGAATAGGTCCAAAGTGATGTCACAAGTAAAGTGAATAAGACGTCATAATTACACGAATGGCGTACAAAAAAAGCCTAGAAAAATTTAGAGTTTAACTCTACAAATAACTGCTTTCGTCAAATAGTAAGTAAAAAAATCTGTAGAAAAGGAAAAGATTTTGTTTTGTTGGCTACTTTTTCATGTGCGCTTTAGCAATGATTTGGTAAGCGCTTAACTTCCGAATCACTGAACCGATTGGCTATTTTTTTTTGTTGTGTTAGTTATTGTCAGAAGAAGGTTCTTATGAACAGAAAACCCGGAAAAATTGCAGGGAGAATGGGAAAAATAATACCTTATTTTTCCCTACACAAACTGAACGGGTGGAACGAAGTTCACTGGGACAGTTAGTGTATATATAGATATCTGTTGCTGTTGTAAAAAAAGAATTAATTTTTTGCCCTGAAATAATTTGATTTAAATTTTAATATATCAGACAAACATACCAAACATCAATAAGTTAATAATACATTGAAATTATTAAAAAATACGTGCACTTTAGTCAAATTATTATTATAATCTTTTGCTAGAATAAAATTGTATGATGGAACGCTTCTAGGCTATTCATTCTCTGGTGTTACATTCAATATTTGTTAAAGTCCTAGAATACCCTACAGGTAAATATAGATTATAAAGATCTCGCAGGTATAGTTTGAATTATAATATAAATATAATATAAATAGATCTGAATGTATAATATCCAACATATTTGTGAAGATCGTTTGGACGTAGTCTTGTTTTTATACTCTTTATATGATCTGGCATATAAAACAGTATGGGGAAGTTTTAGCTGTAGAATACTTTAATATAATTAATTTTAGCTTACTTTTATGAGGTAAGCATGAACAGTCGAAATAATGTAAAGATATTTTACACGTATTTGGTCATGTAATAAACAACATACACGTATTTTCGTTTAAAAAAACAACAGCAGCAATTGCTTATACTAAAACTTCTTCTTACTATATTATTAAAAGAGGCATTGCCATAATGTAATTATAAGCGATCTGCGATCGTAATGCAATTGATTGCTGTTTATCAAATAACATTGAGTTACGTGAGGAAGCGTATGTTTTTACGTAACATGAATCAGTAATTATTTTATAAATGTCGTGCGATTTTCGCTATTGCCCGCTTGGTCCCTGTCCCTGCGGAAAGTATTTTTAAATTAACAGATTTTAAGGGTCAGTTCCACTATAACATTTTTTGAAAAGCTTTCTAAATAGGGTAAAGTTACTGATTGGAATAATCAAGTAAAAAAAAATCATTTATTAAATATGTTGTAAAATACCAAACAGTATATAGTAGTAACATTTAAAATAACTAGTATCGTAAAAATCAGTGTCTGATTTGATATTCGAATGGTGACAGCAAATTTTAAAAGAGACGTTACCTATCGTTATACCTATGTAAATTTGTTTTATCACACATTTTATAGTCTCAGTGTTCTGGGAAGCTAGCAAGCAACTACATCTAGATCAAAAATTATTGATCTGATCCAAAGTAATTGAAAGCGAATGTTGTTAAAACTCTAAAAGTAGAAAAAAAAATGACACTAGATACACAGGACAAGCTTACATATTATATGGAGTCATATTTTAAGAATTGATTAGAATTGAGGATCCTTCACACATGCTTTTATTTATTTATTTACTTAAAGAGAGAACATCACTGGAAGATAATATTTTTGTATTGGAACTGACCCTTAATACACATAGTAATAAGATGATAAGTCGCATATATTCCTAATTTGTTGCAATTTATTTAATAGTATTATTTTATTTGACTGATCTCCTCCTTCTCGCATTATACTTATCATTGTAGGTTAATATACCTAGTCATTTACGTTGGTTTGTATAAAAGAATTAAATTCTGAACCGGTTAAAATTTCCTACTATAAGTAAGAATACGGGCATTTAGTTGCAATTTTGATCTTAAAAGTAGATGTATTTTAAAAACGTCTATTAAATCAGTCAGACGGCGATTTGCAGTAAATATTGTCCGCCTAAAAGTCCGTAGCAAGAAAGCTTGAATTGTTTTTAGGGTTTATACTTAGTGGTTCTGTAAATATTTATTTACTTTAAAAATCAAGCCGGGTGCTAAAAGGATCCATTTAATAAAATTGTAGATAATGTAGTGCTAGGTACAGACTTGTCAAACGAAAGCGATGGAAGAACTAATCCAGATATTTCTACATTTACAAAATGTTTTACTGTCAAATCATTAGCTCTTTTGGAAGCTCCATTCGTAATTGTTAGTTTACTTTTATTCAAATCTGAAAATGAAAATGAAGCAAAAATAGGATCACGTTGGCATTTTCTTTTTCATTAAGGTATAAGGACTCTTTATACTGTTACCTGTCAATGTCAGTTAATACGAAGACAGTTAACTTCTTATAGCTAGACTTTACAATTTAATATATTAGCTTTCGTTACTTGTTCACATGAATTCGCTCTTTTTGCTTGGTCTGTACCCAGCATAAGGTAGTAATTGAATTCCATTTTTTAAAAATAGAAATCTATAGGTTCATTTTAAGTTGTGACATTTACTATTTATTTTTTACAAATAAAAAAAGCATTTGCTTACTTTTTGATATTCAAAAGAACACTACTGAATGCATACTAAAGTATATACTTTCGTACATACAAAACAATACATCTGCTCTGAATTGGCTGCACAAAATTTGACAGGACTTTCATTGGCAGATAGCTGATAATGCAGCTGTTTTTCTAATTGCTTACCACTTAAGGGTAAGAAAAAAATATTAAACTGTTGGATAAGCCGTGAGAGACAATTAGTCATTCCCTAAACTCGAAAGTTAATTAAGCACTAAAAATGCAAGTTTGTTAATAATATTCGTTTGTTGCCCGTGTTACTACCAATGTTACTACCAGTAGTAAGATGGGTAATTTTTTTTCCGTTTTTACTACTGCAGTTGTAAGTTGCAAGAAGGGGAATATTAAATTGCCCATCTTACTACCGAGTGACTATAGTTGTTATACGGGTAAATTATTTACCGTTATTACCACTGCAGTTGTAAGTTGCAAGAAGGGGAATACTAAATTGCCCGTCTTACTACCAAGTGATTATAGTTGTAACACGGGTAACTTATTTGCCATTATTACTACTCCAGTTGTAAGTTGTTAGAATTAAAATATTATATTACCCGACTTACTACTACCCGATTGTAGTTGTTACATGGGTAACTTGGTAGCATTGCAGTTGTGAGTAGGGAAATATTAAATTGCCTATGTGAC
>NJDD01003509.1:215102-231227 GCA_002245505.1 Calephelis nemesis
TAAGCCTATGCTCGCCTTTTACGACCTGCCTGGCAGGAAGGCAGATGGTTTATTCTACAAAGGAGCCCGGACCAACACGGGGAAGTCTGAGACATAATTATCAAGATGGATTGGACTGTTCCTTACAACGCGACGCCAGCAAAAAAGGCTGTCTCCCGGGTTACCGTACCTCGACTTGGTGCTGCGTTCTGCTTAAGTACTGGATGGATCGATTATAACTATGTCCACAAATAAAATTTATTTAATTCTTCAGCTATCTTCACACACAAGACTTATATCATTCTTCTTCTTTCTCCACATACAAGATTTATGTCTTTCTTCTTCTAACCATTTCCACACACAAGATTTATACCAAAACATCTCTCCGTAGGTGTGGACCACTATGCTTTCAGCTGTGACTGCCCCATAAAAAGGAAATCGGATACAATAGCTAGGGCTAGGTACTATAGCTTATTGATCAAGCCCAGGCATCAAAATACACCCAGAAAATCTAGCCACAAGGATAGGACTCAATGACTTCAATTCGTCGATTTCGTGGGCGTACAGTATTCATAGATCTTGGGGACTTCGTTGTATGCCCACAAAACCTGCGCCTTTTCGTCGAGGATTAGAAAGTTAAAGCATGGCCGGATCAAGAGGTCAGACGGCTTCGGGGCAGCAAAGAAAAGGGACACGGGGCCCTTTTCTTAAAAATAAATTAAATAGTTTTAGTCAAGTTTTCTATTGACATTTAAGAACAATATAATCAATCATGTTCGTACAAAATACTGAAGGTACAGTTTAAACAGTAAAAAAACTATCAAAAGAAGTAATAGGTATAGTGCTTACTAGTCTAAAATGTTTTTCGTTAAACTTTCCAAAAAACTTGTCGCACTAGTTTCTTTTCCCCAAAAACGTCTTTACCAAATGTATATTTCGCATTTTAATCACTTGGTCAAATATCAGTTTGGTTACTTTTTATTTTGCTGGTGTAGATACCATAGAGGCTATAGGTACGTCACTGTCTTTTTTCCAACTGTGCAAGTACATCCTCCAGAGCGGGACATGACAGAGTCAAATGGCGGCAGAAATAGGTGCAGAGGTTGCCCTACCGGGCAAGTTGCAGAATGGTACTCCATCAACCGTGGTTTTGTATGATGACCTATTTTATTAACGCTCACTTCTTACAAGTTGCCTGGCAGAAAGGCAGATAGACTACACTTCGGACCCAGATCAACAAACAATTGTAAAAATTGTGAAACGGTGTTTCTGGTTATTTAACTGTAAATTTTCAAAAATTAACATTATTTCTACAGCTGTTATTGAAATAAAAACAGTTTTCTTGAATGCCTAAATAATCCTGAAATTAAAAATTTCTAACAGCCCCCTACAAAAACCTATATGTAATGTGGCTAAGAACCATCTCGATCACGTAAGGTTTCAAACATAAAAACCGCCTCTAAATCCAATAAAGAACTACAATGCTACGGACACATACACATACATTCTTCATTTCACTTCATTTTACACACTCAACCCCCTTCCTCCACACGCTTGACCCACAGACTCCCACACCCTTGCACCCCCACACAGTTACACACACGGACGCACACACACACACACACACACACACGCTTCCGCACATATACACATACACATAGGTATACACACACTCAAATACTTACAAAGACACACACATCAAACACTCCTCGTTTTGCGTTGGTGATTAAAAACGGTTTTGGTGGGTAAGTAGGTAGGTAGTATGTATGAGGGGATATATTAAGTACAGAAAAGTTTCATTACAGATCACTATTGAGTTCTGTTACTTCTCATTTCTATGCTAATCACAAGTACTTAAAAAGTCAGGATATTTGAATGAAATCGACTTCGTTTTAGGGAGACTAAAGAATTTACATATAACAGTGATTTTGAATTAAAAAACTTTGATACAAAATTGACACAAATCTCGAAGTTTTGGTGGAATAATCCACATTGGTACCAACGCCTTGTTTTTAACAAAAGTGTTAGTCATTATCGCGTTTAGAATAAGAAAGTAGGTAATCTTATTATTTAGCAAATTGACGCAGGGGGCCAAAAAACATTTTTCGTTATCATCAAATTTGGTGTACGTTCATCAGCTTTACTATAGATAAATAGAACTTACTACATATATAAAAAAACTTAGTCTCAGTATTGTTAAAATAAGCGCATTTTAATAGATGCCTAAATTATGTTTATAAACATATAAACGGTAAATGTTTAAAGTATTGTCGTTCTGTCTGTCTGTTTGATATTGCTAATCTCTAAAGTGGCTTAACCGATGTTGACGGGATTTTACCGGTAGGTACTTACCTATAGTTGTTGTACCAAAATATTTTTTACAGTGTTTTTCAGTATGCCTGTTTTTTTTGTTTTTTTTGTTCCGGTTAATTTCTGAAGCACCTTGTCCGATGTTTTTACTACCACGTAGCTTTTGTTATAAGGAGTAACATAAACTACATATGTTATTAAACAAAATAAATAACTGTTTTGATAAATTCCACGCGGACGAAATTCTGGCCACAGCCATTTGAAATAAAATTTGTGAATTCTTTTGTGGAATTTTGTATATTTTTTAGTAAAGTGCGCGAGTATAGTAGATATTCTTGAAAATAGTGGTACCGTGTTTTGTATTTTCGCTAACTTACTCGATAAACTTGGATAAGGATGTCACGTCTTTAGCTTAAACCCTGACATGATTTTTTATCACGACTTATGAATATTTTTTTATACCCAATTCTGTTAAATTGAGCGTGAAGCTAATTTGAAGTAGGTAAATTATTAATGAGTGATGGCAGAAGTTCACGCGCTTACTTATAGCTAAGCGCAGTAAAACTGTAAAATCCGACTTCAACTATTTCATTGGGTACCACGTCGCGGTTTGATGTTTCTTTTTTTCGAAAGAGAATTTATAAACATCTTACTAAGAAGTTTGGACAAGAACATTGTTTCGTGATAAAAATTATCCTATGTATCTTCCCGCCCATATCCTCATAGGAGTAGGCAGGGACTCAACCAGGGCACCCACGATTAGCCGAAGACACAAAGACAAAAAGTTCCACAATGTGATAGGTGGTAAGCCTATAGCCAATTGAGCACATATCAAATCCTGGGCAGTATTATTTTTATTACGAAATCGAAAATATACATTTTCTAATTTTTTGTTGCCCGAGGTCCCGGGTTCGATTTTCGGGAATCTAACCCGGGACTTCAAGAAGTCAAGTCCGACGCCGGACCGCTAGACAACAGAGGCGATATGAGATAGGAATCATGTGTACCAAATGTGCGTTAAGGAGTAACAAATAAACAAACATGCAAACTTTCGATTTTTTAATATTAATAGGATAGGATAAAGTATAACACAAAACCATTAGTCGGATGATTATAAAATTAATATGGGATCACCTAGGAATCCCGATATATCATTTTAAAAAAGAACCTTCGAATCGGTTGGCTACTAACGGAGTAATCGCGTAACAAACATACAGTCGAATCAAGAACCTCCTTTTTTAAGTTGGTTAAAAAGTAGACTGTCATAAAGTAAAGTGGTCAAAAAAAGTTAATCAGAATTAAGTATAGAAAAGGCAAAAGATTTAAGGATGCCATATATTTTTCCGCTCCATTTGCCGCAAGAACCTAAATTGCTAGTCTTGCACATTAGAAAAAGATAGTTCCAAGGGTATTTGAATTATCACCGGGTGATTTGGTATCATATAGGTGAATTGATTTTCACTGAACCCATTAAACATTTATTCAAATAATTGTTTGATACATTGTAATGTTTCGTTTCTTTTATTTGAGGGAAAGAAACAAGTGAATGTTGCCAAATTTCAAAAAGATATACTTTTCAAAAAAGTTTGTACATTGACATCAAACACAAAACATATCAGTCTAATGTGTAGATTAATAAAAGTGTCATTACATTCAGAGGGACACTCAAAGCACGCATGATTCGCCGAAGATGTTTAATCCCGCAATATGCGGCAAACCTATCGGCAACCGCGTACTTATCCCAGGCAATGTTTTTTTATCAGTAAGTTGAAAAAAAATCCTTTTTGAAATGCTTGGGATGGGCCACACACAACGCGGAACACGGGACTTCATAGTCTTTATACAGTCAAAGCCAACAACCACTAAACTACAGAGGCGAATTATAAATAAGTAAAGACTTTTTTAATTCATAGTTTTCTTTTGCAGTTTCCTACATTTTGTTTTATAAAATAGTTTACTGATTCAGAAATAAGATTTTTTGAAAAAATGTTAAAACATTTTTCAAGCCTAAAAAATAAAGTGATTAATTTTGTTTTTTAGGCCAAATGTATTTTTTAAAATTTTTCTTACCGTAAAAGTAAATTCATAGCAAAGATTTTTTTCTTGTAACAAAAATTATAAAAAATATTAAAAGTCAATCATTTGTAATTTACTAATAAAAATAACAAAAAAAAACCTATAAAAATATTATCTTTTCTGTATCGACGAAGTCTCCGAATTAGAAATTTTGGTGTTATACTGCTATGCAGCAACTTCTACCTTATCTATTCCTGCCATCATAATGACTGTCATGTTCCGATACGAAGGGGTAGGGTAGCCTGTAGATTTGTACAATGGGCCTAACATGCCAGGCCCTATAATGCCGGGAAACGAATAGGGCTACGGTATCCTCTACTTGTCGTAAGAGGCGACTCAGAGAGGGTTGGGGCTGTAAGTCAACTGATCGGAAGATCAGTTGGTTTAAAAAGCAACTCGGGATGTTAGGCAGTAGTCGGCAATGCTATTTTTGGAGATCCCGCAGTCATTTACGTACAAAGGATGGTCACCGAGTGGTTTTAGCTGGTAGGCGTCCGGTATTACCCACCACTTCCCCCGAAAGTGTGAAGTTCATGAGGATTTCCACTCATTAAAAAAAGGCCCAACATCCCGGCCACAGCTTTCCCTTACTTGACTACCAGGAGAGCCGTGTGTTCTCAGACTAATCGCATAAAAAAAATATCAAAGCTTAAGTGGTTGCGTAACCACCTTCGCCGGTACTATTTTGTACTATCATTACTTTATCGTACCTATTCTGTTCGAATTCCTTTTTTAACAGACTCCCAAGAAAAAGAGGAGATTCTCCTAACCTCGGCGAAAAAGATATATGCCGGTCGAATAGAGACCGGCCGGCATATATCTTTTTCGCCGAGGTTTTTGAACCGATTTACGTTATTTTTTTTTTGTTTGATGCAAAACAGTTTTAAATTAGTCCCATAAAAATTTATTCATGAAGACCCAGTAATTTTAATTTTATAGGCATTTTTTCTCTACTTTCACCTATCTCGATGTCTTTTTTTATGATTCACTCAGGTGACTTAGTGACAAGATTACAGACACATAGGCATTCAGCAACATACTATAAATATATTTAGTAAGGTTATTTTATACATAGCTTTATAATATGGTAAAAAAGATATAAATTAAATTCATAGATCATAGATAGATTCAGATCACCAATAAACTAAAAGTATTAAATAAAAATATTAAAATTAGGTATTAAATTAAAATCGCCTCTGTGGTCTAGCAGTCCAAGTGTTGGACTTGACTTCATGAAGTCCCGGGTTCGAATCCCGGGTCGGGCAACAAAAAGAAAATGCGGTGTTTACAATTTTCGAATAAAAAATGTTGCTCGGGACTGTACATGTGCCCGGTTGGCGATAGGCTTGCAACCTATCACATTGTGGGTCGTGTCTTCGGCTAGTCGTGGTTGTGAAGATACTTTTTTTTTAAATAAAAATAATTACGTTAAAAAACCCGACTTCAAAACTAAAAAGTTTGAAGTCAATGCCAAGCCAATTTAATACTTACTTATAATATAATTATTAGTTTAAGGCTTGGCATCGACTTCAAACCTATTAGTAAATAGCACATATAAAAAAAATAGCATATAATTAATATTAAATCTTTATTAATTTTTAAAGTAGTTATTTTATACGAAGAAGTTGTACCGATCTTTAGCCTTTTAAATTATATGAAAATTATAGCAAATATATAAAATCCATTTGCATGCATGTAATGCATGCATGTAATATTGTGAAAATTAAGTAGGCACACTATAGTGACGATCAAACTTCATCAGGTAAGGTCGTTTGATCGTTCATGAGTTTTCTTACCAATTTATATGTAAGGAAAATTTAAGTGCATTTACTTTAGCAATTTAAACATTTCATTAATAAAATACGAAGCAACTTCCTATGCATTTCGATTAAAACGTTCATCAGGAAATTGTCAAGTTAAAGCAATAAAATTATTGAAGCCATTACTGATTCGGAAATGACTGTCGCTTTTAAAAGGAAATTGAATATTTACGATAAATCTTAAGATACTGAGGCTATATAGGTCAGATTATTTCCTTTCAGCTTCCTAGATATTTTAAGAGTTAAATTGCTGAGTGTTTCAGACAGTGTATAAATTGAGATAGAAAATGCAAACTGTACTTGTCCTTCTAAATAAGGACTGTTCTTCTAAGACTTTGATCCGGATCCAAAAAACCTATCTACGCACCTACAACATCTATAGTGTCTATAGGCTGCGGTTATCTCTAACCATGAAGAGAACCGTGTCCTTGTTCGCTATCTTACCACCTAAAAAATAAATACGAAATTGCACCTTTACACGGAAGACAGAGAATATCAAGTACCGAATGTCACGTCTTTGCAGACCTGCATTGCTTCTTACTCATCTTCCTCCTCTTCCTCTTCGTACAAATCCGACCCGTTAAAAACATAATAACGGATACCTAAGTGAAAAGCTTTACCCCCTCTTTGCGCCATAACATTTGTGCTTGCTATCCTTATACCTTGTAGGAAAGCTGGCAAATTTGCATGCTTCCTACACATTCATTGCTCTCTTAGTACAAACACGCCGAGACTCGGATAAAATCCGAACGGTTAAAAACATTATAACGGACACCTAAGTGAAAATAACAGCTTTATCCCCTCTTTGTGCTATAATATTCGTGCTTGCTAATCCGTTTACCTTGAAAAGTAGGATAACAGGCTAATCTATATATTAATAGGTACGTGATCTCAAAATTTTGGACCCCTTTTTACGAAAATTGCGCAGACAGAGGAGTATGAAATTTGGCACACTTATGTAGAAGAAGTGCAGAACGCTAATATTTTTCAATTACGATGCTTAAAAAGTAAATTAAATCAATAAATAAAACTTTATACACGCTGCCGTGCATTTGACACACACAAACAAATATATTGATGTTGAAGATAAAAGATCACAGATGGCGCAGTAACTATTCAGGAAACAAAGTAGTTGGTCTTTAGAAATAAAGATGGCTTTTTTATCAACAAGGTATTAAAATTAAGATATTTAAATATTAAAATGGTCGAATTTCGACCAATGAGCGACCACTAGTATACTTAATTAAACAACTTATAGCCCACCCTAACACACCACCCCACTTCCGCCATCTTATATTTAGGAAATCCATCCGCTTGTGCCTTCCAATGTTAAAAAACCTTACTTGAATCCAGTAATACTTAAAAAACAACATGTTACTTCAACCGTACGATATTTTGATAAAAATGAATCACGGGATCAATGAACTTTATTGTTTTTGATGAGTATATAAAAGGTTTTCTTACTTTTCTTTTGTTATTCATTTAGTTTGGTTAGCGGTTTTTAAGATGTGTTCTTTCAAAAGTTTATATGTTTTGGCCTTGTTAATAGCTGGTAGTGTTGAACATGGTAAGTGATTGATTCTTAGGACATTGACCCACCCAAACCCCCTACTATTCTAGTTTAAAATTAATAAGTAACGTTTGAGCAAACATTTTTTTTTGTAATAAGTCTGTGGAGTAGAAAATATTAGTGTTAGTGATTTTAAATGCAAATGCAAAAAGGTTTAGTAACCTTTGTAATTACAAAAATAGGTTAATGTTATTTGGGACTGTCAAAACATGATCATACAAGTTTTTAACCGACTGCAAATTGGAGAAAGTTTCCCTACTAGGTATAACCTCCTTCGACTTCTATATTCTTTTATATGAATGTTAATCGATTTCTTTGTTATTTCTAAACCGATTTTAAAAATTATTTTTAAATTTCAAAGAGCGCAATATAGTCCTATTGCCACTAAGTCTAGATCTGATAACGGGATCTCCGAAAAATAGAGCATAATGGTAATTTTTTTGTATGTCTTTTTAGCTTTCCTTTTAGTTTTTAGCAGTTTTACTGCGCTATTGGTAAGTAATCTAGTTCACGTTTTAGTCACGTTTCTGGTTACAAGACAGAATCCTCGGATTTCGCCTTAAAATAAAACATTAGGTATTACACTGATATTAAACCCAAAAGGAGCAAAATTATATGCTTGATTAAAATTTTAGACAATAGTAACAAGTACGTAGATATATTTAAATAGAAACCAGTAATTAATAATAATATTAATATATATGTTTATTGCTCTTCACAAAAACTGAGTAAACACCCAGACCCAAAAACGAGGGGGTAGGAAATCGAAACCCGAGCCTAGCTCAAGAAATGCACCCCTAACCCCTAGAAGTTAACCTCTCGACCGACGACGCTGAGAAAAGTATTAATATGAATTTTTATCATAAGATTTTTGAAACTCAGGTTTTTTTGCAAACTGAAAATATGAGTTCTAATTTACTAGGAGCAAAAGAAATAATGAATTTTGAATTTGATTTCAGGTTTAAAGGAAGAAAGATGTAGTGTCTGGGACACGGCGTGCTTAGCCAGGATTGCTCAACGGGATCTTGAAAAATTTATGTCTGGAGTACCAGAAATAGGAACGCAAAGATTGGATCCCTTATTTATACCTTATTTTCTGATTCTTAAAACCGGAACCCGAATTGAATTTAGAAATTTAAATATAATCGGACTTAAAAGTTCTGAAATCCAGAAAGTAAGGTAAGTTGGAGATACTTATACGTAATATTACATGGCGGTACTTATACGTACAAGCATGTATGAGAGTCCAGTCCAAGACAGGTTGGATAGTGTGTGCCTACTGGACTTACACGTGGATGACTGTTGAAATGTTTTGAAAGACAGTATGGTTGATGTTGCGAAAGAGATATGTGGGAGTGCAAAGATGTACAAGTCTATGAATGGTGATGCGTAGTGAAATGAGGACGTAAAAGCCTCTAAGAGAAGTGATAGTTTTGCAAGCACGCATGACGTATTAAAACGGCGGAGTGAATTTTATGGAGATATGTTTGAATGTGCCCTAGATATTGCCTCTAGGTCCGAGTACTCAAATGACTCGGAAAAAGTGGAGGTGTCTGACGGCATTATGATGGAAGTTGAATGGGCGATTAGTAGTATGAAACATGGTAAGGCTGCGGGAGTAGATATGGTTACAGCTGAGATGATCAAACTTGGTGGCCCTGCCGTCGGGGACTATTTCTGGGTTCTTTGTAAAAAATGTTGGAAGACTGGCAGAGTACTCGAAGACTGTACAAGTTACAGGGCCATTAGTTTGATCAGTTTAGCATCAAAAGTGTATGGAAAAATAGTTGAAAGGAGGATGCTAGTTATGTCCGTTGGAACATTGTGGGAGGCTCAAGGTGGTTTCAAGTCTGGAAGAGGATGTACGGATCAAGGGTTTTCGCTTCGCAACATTATAGAGAAGCATCTGGTTGTGGGTTAGAAGGTTTTCTGCGGTTTTGTGGATCTTGAAATAGTGTTTGACAGGGTTGTACGTAAGGAATCGTGGGACAATTTGCTAGATTATGGGATAGTTGGGTCCTTACGGCGTGCTGTGCAGTCTATGTATTTAGATTGTAAAGCATATGTGCGGGTGTACGGCAACATATCGCCTTGGCTTGATGTCAACATTGGCGTCAAGCAGGGCTGTGTGTTGTTAGCATGCTTGTTTATTTTGTATGTAGGCAAATGCTTTCAAAGGTGCTGTTGTGAATTGCCTGCTTTATGCAAGTGATGCTGTACCTTTAGGCTCTACGCCATCTGAGCTGCAGACACTGGTCACAGTGCAGTGCAAAAATCAGATAGGTTTGTCGGGATCGTGAGGTATGGCATTTAATACTCTCTGACGGGGTAACCGTTGGCGTAAAAAAATGTAGGTATGTATGTACCTATATTATTGCGGGACTTAGTGTTCTTGGGTAGTCGTGAGTGCCTTGGTTGTGCCTCTACCTACCTATTTCGGGAAATGGGTGTTAAGGTACTTTTCTGAAGTTATTTTGACAGGTCACTGCCTTTAAACTACAGAAACATGTTACGGATGCGTTCCGCTTATTAAATCTATTAATTCACAAAGATTCAGAAGAACTTGCATTATAATACAAAAAGCGCATACAAAATTGTTTTTTTAGGCCCGTTTTAGGCAACGTTTTCGGAACGCTACATACGTTCGAAGTTTTTTAAGGAATTCGAAACGAAATTTGGCCTTTACAAATCCACTCTTGTTCCGTACGGAAAAAAATTGACGTGTGTGATAGGTCCCTAGATTTGTTTGGATTTATCACATTCGAATTTTTTCGCCCAGAATTGGAAAAGAGATGCAATTAGTTTTTTTTCTAGTTTAAGTCACAAGTTTTGTGTCACTTAGTATAAAGTGGCATAACATTTTGAAATTCGGAATGTAGAAAAACTTTTGATTGTTGTCATCTTAAACTAACTTAGTTAAAGTTAGTTTAAGTTCTAGCCCTGACGATGCTGTCGTAAGCGAAACCAGCAGGCTATTTATAAAGTTATAAGTTATAATTGATGCGTAAAACAGTACAAGTGTTTCTTCATTTAAAAATATGAACATTTCGAAGTTAGTCTCAATTACACTACGCTAACTTACGACTACAAGTGTTACCAGGTTTATTTTGTTTCAGTATTGACAAACATAAAAAACAAATACGCATCGGATACGTTGTTCCTTCTTTAATTTTCAATGGCACCTATACGGCCTCCGGATATCTTCATGCCTTACCATTCAACGGCCACGGTGATGTTTTTATACGACATGGTAAAATTTTCACCTTTTCATTATCCTTTATAATTTATTTATGTAATAAATTAAGGGAAAAGCACACGGCTTTCCTGATGGTAAGAGAAAACTATGACTCTCAGGTACCATATATAGATGTGGTAGATGCGTCGCACTCTTGTCGTCATCAGGTGACCCACTTGCTTGTTTGCCTCCCCTTGCCTACAAAATAAAAACTGTGCAAGTCTACTACCGTACCTTTTGGACCGAAATATGACACTTATTATAGCGTTAGGAATGGGTAAGAAGATGGATCTCTAGCCAGCGGGTTGCTGCATTGCATAGTGCAGGAACATGTCCCTACTGGTCTTGTTTGTAATGACCCATATATCCATTGCTCGCCTGCCTGCCAGGCTTGACGTTTGGTTTCATCCACATTCATTGCCCTTTTCATACAAACATGTCAGTTTCGGAAACGCTTGACACCACTATCGGATAATACTGGAGCAATTGGATCTTGGAATGTCATCTTCTTTGGTATTCCGGGTAGGTTCCCGTATGGTTGTAGGTACATCCATCTACATTCACATTGTATATCTGCTTTGTCAATCTTTCTTCTGCCATTCTTTCCACATGACCAAATCAGCTGAGCATACCCTTTCTCATTTTAACACCAACACTTTCTTTCAATTGCACTATTCCTCGGATTTCACTGTTACGAATGCGGTCAGCGAGCATTACACCACAGATTTTAATAGCGCTCTTATTAACAGAAATCTTTAGCGAAACCTGCAAGGAAACGGGTGTTGTTGTTAGAATGAAAATGTGTATTTTCCTATTTTCTAGTGAAAATATCGTTGTCCGGGTTGACTATTGCCAACCGAGCACATATTCAACATATGTGCCTGATTGGCGATAGGCTTGCTACATGTCACATTGTGGAACTTAATGTCTTCAGTTGCTGGTGGGTGCCCTGGTTGTGTCTTTGCTTACCTCTTCAAGGATATGGGCGTTTATATACTTAGCTTTATTACACTTAAATATTCATTTCAGATAACGTTGAATTTGATGTCATACATGAATATAGCTTGCGTGAGGATGGAGAAGAAAAAAAGTATGTTGACTTGAAAAATTATTACTTCACTTTCGAAGTTAAGGATGGAGCTATGCAATCGTTCAGTAATCTGGCTTACGATGATCATTCGCAGTGTAAGTGTTTTTAACCGACTATAAAAAAGAGGTTGAAAACCTTCAACCGACTTTATGTTTTTCTGTATGATTGTTACGGAATGAGCCAACCGATTTTGATGGTCTTTTTTATGGAATACATTGGTCATTCTAATTATGATCCAACTAGTGATTATTGCAGATTTCCTGGCTAATCAATGTAAACGTGATTACCATTTTTATGCAAACGACCCGGTTTCTGAGACTCTTGACATTACCATCGAATAAAACTACTACTAGGTACTATTTAAACTATGAGCTTCGGCTTTACACTCTTTTTACTTTTATTTTTAAATTGACTGACCTAATCTAAATTTAAGCGAAACGATTTTGTACACATAGTTATTACAACAACATTATTACAATAACAACTCTATATAGATATCTTTAAAATAGATTCGGATTTCCGAAGCTTGACGAATACAGCCGAAGCGCAAAATTTAAATAAGACTACAGAATGTTTTATTCTGATAACAACATATTGTTGAGCAGCTTCAAGTAAGTTTATCGGGTACCTTTCTCTTCAAACGGAAACTCATAATGGCAACGAGACCAGTATAAGGTAAGACGGCGTTACAAATTTATCCAAGTCACAGATTTATTTTATGTGATATGTCAGCAAACAAGTGTATGTGTCTTCTGATGGTAAGAGTCTAGACGGCGTGAATTTCTTACCATCAGGAAATCCGTCTGCTTGTTTGCCTTCCTATAACATAAAAAAGAGACAATCGTGGCCTATATTATAAACGCCAAAGATGTTAGAGGCGCTTTGCTGTCCTACGGCCGTGTTAGGCCTATTGTGCAAATATACTGGCTACCCTACCTTCCAGACCAGAAGATGACTCAGTCGCTATGGCGGCAGGAATAAGTAAGGCAGTGGATTTCTACCCGGGCAAAGTGCTGGACGGCACTATACCTATCTATTTTAACCAGAGCTCGCCTCTCACGACCTGCATGGAAAAGAGTCAAATGGTCTATCCTACTGAGCGGACTCAGACCAGCAAGGGTTAATAACTCTACAGAACCTACACTTGTTATCGTCGGCACTTGGTGGAATTCCATTGAATAAGTACACATTATTTGAGATAACGCGGAAAAGTAAAAGCGTTTACCTAAAAAGAGTGTGTAAAAACTCTACCTATTCTAGTTCACTATGTTATTAATTGCCACAGGAGGTAGAGTGCTGCGCAACAATTTTGACCGGGTAGGGATTCACAGTCTTGCCTATTCCTAATACCAAAACACACAAGCTTAAGGTCCTGTTCAAAAGGTACGGTATCCAGTGGTTTGCGCAATAGGCCTTAAATTCCAGCCACAGATACTATTGTTCACGTATTATATTTTTTTTTGAGGTTAACACTATTCAGAGATTTTCAGGACTAGATATATATTACCAAACATAATGTTGTGCTTATTATGTCGAAAGGTGCAGCTATTCATGCGTATTTGCAAGAGAAGTGGAAACCCATCGTGACAGAATACTCAAGACCGGTATTTGAAAAAATGCATGAAAGAATATTCGTAACTTTGAAAACCCTCCTCAATAATAAGCCGTTGGAAGTATTATTCAATGAATATTAAATAATGTTATTAAATACGTGATTTATTTGGCAGCGATCTCACTGTTATACTACTACACTTTTACATTGCTACGCTTTTTCCCCGTGTTGGCCTGGGCTCCTTTGCAAAATAGACCATCTGCCTTTATGTCAGACAGCTTGTAAAAGGCGAGCATAGGCCGTCACTAACACCGTGACGTTCTAACAGGTGGCAGAGTTTCGAAATGACTTGCCCGGGTTGGTACCACCACCCTACATATTCCTTCCGAAATAACATCCAATGCTTGCCGTTGACGAGTTCTGATTTGGAGGGTAAGGTAGAACGTAAGTAAGTGTGAACGTGGCGTGGTGGGTTTGGCAACCCACCACGGCTGTTGGCTGGCGCCTGAGGCCGGGATGTTAGGCCTAGAACAAAAGCAAGTTTACCGGCTACCTAACCCTTCACACCGGAACACGTCAACGACAAGCACTGACGTTATGGCGGCAGGAACAGGTGAGGCGGTGGTACCAATCCGGGCGCGTCGATGCGAAATTCTACTACTTCTCTAGGTGTTAGTGACGGTAAGCGTATGTTCGCCTTTTATGAATTGCCAGACAGGAAGGCTGATGTTCTATTCTGCAAAGAAGCCCAGACCAACATGGGGAAAAGTATGGAGGTTAGGGTATCCATGAGACTTGCATAATAGGCTAAGCATCCCGGCTGTACGAGAGCAACGTCTATAACATCTATGGTGTCTATAGGCCACTGTAGTCACCTTTAGAGAAGTGAGTGCTTATTTGCGGTCTCATCACATAAAACATTCCACCAAAAGTTTTCATTGGATGAATCAATTAATGTATTTAAAATTCCTTTTTCATTTTAAAGCAAGAGCTTTTTTTCTGATAACTCCTGGGTTAAGTACTGGCAAGTATATTCGTTTTTCCTAATAATGCCAAAGATAACATTATAAATGCGAAAGTTTGTATGTTCTCCTTCACACAAAAACTAGTTAACCGATTTTCGTGAAATTTGGCACACACATAGAAGATAACTTGGATGAACACGTAGAATAGTTTTTACCCTGAAAAAATGTTCCTGTGGGACCACTAACCACGCGGGCAACGCCACAGGCAATTGCTAGTATATTATATTTGTTAATTTCTAATAAAACGTATTTCTTACATAAGACATCATTTACTGAAATTAATGACTATTTTTCAAGTTTAACTGTGATAAAATTATAATGGCCATTCTGACGTTAAGATTGATGAACTACTGCTAGTTACGCAAAGTCTAATAAAAAATAATTTAAATATTTCAAAGTGTACGAGTACTAACTGTTTTTACCGTTAAAATGAGACTGAATAATTTAAACACAGTAAAAATTCAATAAAAACCGACCAAGAGCAAGTCGGACTCGCGCACAAATGGTTTCCTACTATCATCTATTGAAAAATACGTTTGTTTTATAGGAGCCTCCCTTTCATAATTACCTTATTGTTATTTAATTATGTACATAGAAAGGTAATATACAAGTAAATATTCTGTGAAAATTTGAAGCGTCTACCTGTTTTCATTTTGAATACTGAGCAAAAAATACGAAAAAAACACGTTTATTGTATACCCACTTTAATTTATATTTTTTTTATTTTCAGTATTTGTTGTTATAGCTTCAACGGAAATACATCATTTGTGAAAATTTCTGCTCTCTTGCTATAACAGTTTATGAGATACAGCCTGGAGATAGACAGACAGCGGAGGCTTAGTAACGGGGTTCTGTTTTTGCCTTTTGGATACGGAACCCTAAAAATGAAAATGACAAATGACGTCACAGCGCGAGGTGCACAGTTATTTCGCACGGGTTCTAGATATCTCTTAATACCCCCTTAATATATTTTTTTTAATTTTTAGCATTACTTGTTATATCGGCAACGGGAATACATCATTTGTAAAAATTTCAGCTTTCTAGCTATCACTTTATATGAGATACAGCCTGCGGAGGCTCAGATTAGGGTCCGTTTTTACCCGTTTTGTAAGGAACCCTAAAAACAGCAACTTCAATTTACTACTCTTAATCATACAAACCTTTTAAAACACGAACCATGAAAATACATTCGCTTTTGGCAGAGTATTTAGTTGCGTTAAAAATATACAAAAAATCCGGACATATCGATGACCTCTTCCTATTATCAGAAAACAAAATAGGTACATTACTTTCGTAAGTGTTTTCTGTTTATAAAAAACAATTGCTTTTTATTTGTTTGCTTGTTTTCCTTCCAATATCAAAAAAAAATAGGTTCGTCACTGTTCTGAGACCAGGGTGCTAGACCTATTGCACAAATCTGCCGACTACCCTACCTACATTGTCATTATAGTACGAGGGCCAAACTGAA
>NJDD01003509.1:231568-251376 GCA_002245505.1 Calephelis nemesis
TATTGATGTAAATGGACGCTATTTTGAAAAGTTATAATAAAACTAATAACTTGCTAGAATGCTTAGTTTTTGATTTTCTAAGAACTTTCAGTTTGACCCTCGTAATGACCATTGGTAAGAATAGCGAAGGCAGTGGATCCCTACCTAGACAAGTTGCTGCATAGCATTCTAACATAAGTGATCCATAATTGAATAAATTGGAAGAAGAACAAATAGCACACATAGGTTCTATTTGTTCTCTTTTTTATTCGTACTATTTGTTATAATAAACTAGTTATCCAGGCAAGTTGCTTCTTACCACTCGACCACCAGTGGTCTTGTTACTAAAGACTCATGTAACCTATGCTCGCCTCTTACGAGCTGCCCGGCGAAAGGTGGTGCAATAAAATAAATGTATTTAATAAAAAAAATATAAATAAAAAAATAGGAAATATTGAGTGTCTGTTTATCAACCACATGCTCTACATTATATCTTCTATATATATCACTACATAGTTTTTCCCTTTATATGCTTAAATCTTTAAAACTATAGAACGGATTTTGATGCGGTTTTTTTAACAGATAAAGTAATTGAAGAGGAAGGTTTATATGTATATTTCATAACCATGTGCGAAGCCGGGGCGGGCAACTAGTCTTACATATAAAAAATTATGACTGTTCGTTGGTCTCGCTAAAACTCGAGAACAACTGAACCGATTTGGCTAATTTTGGTTTTGAATTATTTGTTAAAGTCCAGGGAAGGTTTGAAAGAAAAGGAAAAGGGAAAAACTATAAGGAAATTAGGTAAAACAATATTTTAATTTTTCTTGTACAAACTGAACGGATGGAACGAAGTTCTAGGGAGAGCTAGTATTTAAATAAATTTAATACCTAAATTATACATTTCAAAAGCCAGCGTTCGCTAATAAAACAAATGGAAGTTGATTAAACAATTAATAACATTTGGTAAGCTCTCTGCTTATTTGTATCCAATAGTAATAAATATGATACAATTTTAATTTAAAAACATGAAGTTCAATCAATTAATGATAAAATTGAATTGGTATAAGTAAAATTTAATTAATAAATCATAATGTAATTTTTAAAATAGTGCGCAATAGAGTGTTCTTCCGTACATTATATATATAAAAGGTAGAATTACAATTAAAGTATCCAAAGATGGTGTCAAGAGCCTCAGAAACCGGCGTGTTTGTATGAAAAGAGACATGAATGTGTAGGAAGCTGGGTAAGTCCTTTCTTTATGTGAGAGATAATCGAAGAAGCCTATAGAGACCATAGATGTTACAAGTGCGTCGTTATTTTGAGATAGGGATGCAAGGCCTATCGTTCAAGTCTACCCTACCCTCTGCATCAGAACATCACAGAGTCTTATTGCGGCAGGAGCAGGTAAGTCTGTGAATTTATTATCGGATCTCTACAGTAGTCTTGTTTTTAATAACCTATATATTACCCTGTAATCGCCTCTTACAAGTACGAGCTGATTGAAAGGAAAGCAGATGATCAGGATCTTAGCTAACCTGGACCAACACAAGAAATACTTTGGAAATCGTGACACTTGTCATTCGAAACTCTCTGCCTATACTACGCTACTTTGCGTGTAGGTACATATTTAAGTACGTTTTTTTATGGCATAGGAAGGCAAACAAGCAAACGGATTTCCTGATGGTAAGAAATTTGCAGAATAGACAATCTGCCTTCCTGTGCCAGGCAGCTCGTAAAAGGCGAGCATAAGCTTACCGTCACTAACACTGTGACACCTGACTCGGTGGTAGAGTCTCGCAGCGACTCGCCCGGAATGGTAACACCGCCTTACCTATTCCTGCCGCCATAATGTCAGCGCTTGCCATAGACGTGTTCCGGTTCAGAGGATAAAGTAGCCGGTAAACTTAATTTTGCTCAAGGCCTAACATAACGGCCTAAGGTTGGCAACGCACCATTTCCACCTTTGATGTCTCTAGGCGGAGTGAATTTCCACCATCCATCAGGAAATCTATCCATCCATCCATCCATCAGGAAATCGGTCGGCTTGTTTGCCTTTCAATATCATGAAACAACTTCAGAAATTGTCAACGTACTGATATTTCTGAATTACGCGACACAGTTCTGATTTTGACTACTCAACATATAAGAAGCGATACCATTTTTAGTAGAACTCTGCTTTTTAACAGGTTTTTATAACATTAGCATTTTGTAGTTATTTTTAAGACTGTTAATACTATTGTTTTTGTAATTATTTTCTATGTTTGAAGAACCCGTATTATTTTTTACAGATCATCTATATACATATATAATTCATGTGTTCGTGTATTTGTTACTGAACTCCTTCTAGACGACCGATTTGTTGTTGATGAAACTTTTTTTGTGTGTTCAAGGGAATTCGAGAATGGTTTAGATTCACAATTTAATCTCCTGGAAAATGTCTTTTAATAATAATTAGTTGTTGATTTTGGAATATTTCACATCGGAGCCGACAGACTACGCTGCTGCCGAATCATTAATGTCAAGCGATACGAAGTTTTGCTGGGTCAGCTAGTATTAATTTAAAATTCCTGTATTTGCTAGTTACTACATTTAATTAGTTTTTATCAGCTATGAAAGTTGTATAAGATATTTATGTATGTATTATTCTAACACTGAGTTTGTATGAAAGACGAATGTATTTCTTACATCCATCGTCAACATTTATTTGAGTCGAGAGGTGCCTGGGTTTGGTATGGACATGTTTCTGAGGTGAGACCACCTCTAAATTTTTTCGTAAACCGACTAATGATTTTTTAGTTATATTTAATAATGCATTACTAGTGGTCGCCCATTGGTCGAAATTCGACCATAATAAATTTTAATCCCTTGTTGATAAGAACGCTATCTTCATTTCTCAAGACCAACTACTTTGTTTCCAAACGATTTAGTATCTTTCTTTTATCGTTATCATCAATATCTTTGTTTGTGTGTGTCAAATGCATGGTAGTGTGTGTAATGTTTTATTTATTGATTTATTGTACTTTGTAAGCATTATTATTGAAAAATATTAGCGTTCTGCACTTCTCCTACACATAAACTATAAGTGTGCCAAATTTTATGCTCCTGCGTCCGCGCAATTTTCGTACAAAGGGTTCCAAAGTTTTGGCAACACGTATTAACATAATATTAATGTAGTGTCAAGCGATACGAAGTTCAACGGGTCAGTATGTATATAATTCAGTACGATGAATATATAAAATGTATATAGATGACTTGCACATAGAAATCGATATCGGTTTTTCCAGTTTAAATGCGCTTAAATTATTATTTAATTAAACTTAAAAACCTTAAACATTTGAGCTTTAGGTATTAATTATATACTTTAATACCTAAAAATCAAATTAGTCACTTCTGGCGGAAAACACAATTGATGTTTTCTCAACCATAATTTGAACGATAAAAAATGTGAACTTGAATAAAACATCGTCATTTATTTCTTTGTTCATAAACCTCAAAATATGAACTGCAGGTTATTAATCTTTCCGAAATGAATCATTTTAAAATGAACTTGAAATAACAGATTTTACACAGTTTTTGCTCATAACAAGGTGAAAGCTCTGTTAATAAGTACATAATTGAAGATGCTCAGTTTAAGTGTATTGTTTTTAACGTTTTTTATTTCGTCTAAAGCATCGGAAGGTAGTATTTTTTATCAATATACATATAATAGTGTCTTTGGCTAGTAGTGGATGACCTGGTTGTGCCTCTGCCTACCACTTCAAGGATATGGGCGTGAAGATACTTACTTTTGTATAAATAAATCCCGATTTCGCTTGGTCATCGCATCAGACTCGAACAGACAGACCAATTTTGCTAAGATTATTATTAAGCTAATAAATTCACGCCGCCGAGAGACACCAAAGGTGATAATGGTGCAGGCCTCGAGCAAAAGTAAGTTGTATTGGTTTTTGCTAGGAGAAGGATCATATGTAGAGAAACCCTGGAAAATTACTGGGTAATTAGAAAATTCATTGTTCAATTTAGCCCATACAAACTGTTAGTAGCGATCCGAAGTTCACCGAGTTGGCTAGTAATAAATTAAAAATAGATTTGATATTTTCCATTGTCGGCGCTTGGTAAAACTTCCAAATATTTATTTTTTTAAATGAAAAACACTTGTACTGTTTTACGTATTATTTATTATTTATTGTTTTATAAATAGCCTACCGGTTTCGCATATGACAGCATCATCAGGACTAGAATTTATATTTAAAAATAGATTCTTAATTAAGCGAACTTAATATAAATATGTGTTATATTATCCCAACTTCGGTCTGGGTCCCCTGTGTAGATTATACCATCTGCTTCAGTACCTTAGCAACTTTTTTTGAAAACCTTGCAGTTTTTGCAACTTCACTGAACTTTGTGGGCCGAGCGTAGTGCTCAGGTGGAGACGTCATTAATTAGATGGAAGGGACTGTTCCCTACAACGCCAGCAACAAGAGCTGTCTCCAGGGAGACCGAACCTCGACTTTGTGCTGCGTTTTGGTTACCGGCTGGACTTGGTAAAGGAGTTGAGATCTTTGTCATCTGCTTCAGCCTCTTTTTGTTGGAGTTGGTCAAAATTGTAAAATAAGTAGCACCGTGTTCAACTCGTGTTCAACATGCTTTCAGAACCAATATTGGGCGAGAGTTGTAGTGTATGGGACTCCGCGTGTATGACAAGAATATCAGCACGGCTGGTCCCTATTCTAGCTGACGGTATCCCTGGATTAAATACGGAGAAGTTAGATCCAGTTCATGTGAAATTCCTCGAAATTAAACGACATGGTTTGACCCTTGACATCGAAGATTTGGAGATATTTGGATCTGGAAAATCTGTCATCGATAGAGTCAGGTAACTTTTATTTATTACTAGCTATTTGCCCGCGAATTCATCTAGGTAGATTAGTTACAAATTTCGTCCCCTATTATAGTCCTTTGGGGGTGAATTTTCAAACAAATAGACTATAAACTCGGATGTTTAACTATATGCAAGTCAAATTTCATCAGGATCGGTTTAGCGGCTGACCCGTGAAAGAGCAACAGACAGACAAATTTATTTATAACAAGATGTTTCCCTCAGCGTTGCCCACGTGGTTAATGGTCCCATAGGAATATTTTTTTCGGGATAAAAGCTATTCTATGTGTTAATCCAAGTTACCCTCTTTGTGTGTGCTAAATTTCATGGAAATCGGTTAGGCAGTTTTTGCGTGAAGAAGTAACAAACAAACACACAAGCTTTTGCATTTATAATATGAATAGGAATATGGAATTTATTGTATCGATCATATGGATTAGTAATTTAAGTAGTGACACTATTAAACGCTGACCTGAATTGAAATATTATCTAAGTAAATAAAAATGTTATAGGTGCGTTGCTGTTTTGTAAATGGGTTGGTAGACCAATATGGTATTGCACAATAGTGCAAGTCTACCGGCTACCATTCATTTCAATCTGGAACATGACAGTGCCAAACACTAATGTTACGGTAACAATAACCGGTAAGACGATCTGCTTTTCCTTGCTAAGGATCCACCGTCTTACCTGTTATTGTCACCATCCTTTCCCAGGTAAGTTGCTGTTTAAAACTCTACCACCAATGTGGAGAAAATTGCCATTGTAACTTCATTTATTATACACTAGCAGCCCGCCCCGGCTTTTGCGCGGGTATAAAATATACATATAAACCTTCCACCTTCCTCTTCAATCACTTTATCTATTAAAAAAAAAACAGCATCAAAATCAGTTGCGTAGTTTTAAAGATTTAAGCATACAAAGGGACATAGGGACAGAAGAAGCGACTTTGTTTCATACTATGTAGTGATTATACATTTATTTATTTATTTTTATTTAATTTCCTTAGCAAAAAAGAGTACAAAATACAGATCGATAGAATATACATAGGCCAATTAAGGTTATTAATATAATAAACGAAATTAAGCTCCTTAATTTTAGCAAACAATTTTACGAGGGATTAAATTTAATCAAATTAACCGTCATTTTTACCGTAAACATTCATTAACCCACTTCCGAAAGAAGGAGTTTCTCAGTTCGACTGTATGTTTTTTTGTGCGTTTGTCACGCAATTACTCGGTCAATATATAACCCATCCTGCTCTCTAAACCTAACCTAAAAATTTGTCAAGTTTTAAAGGTTACTGTCTAATTGATAGTGATAGTAACCCCTAGGAGAATTAAAAAAAAATCTCTTAAATAAAATTATTCTTATGGTATCCTTCCATTCCACATATATTAAGTAAATAACATTTTATAACCCATCCTGCTCTCTAAGTCTAATCCAAAAAAAATCAAATTTCAAAGGTCGCTGCCTAATTGTTAGAGACAGTAACCTAGGGATATTTTAAAAATATCTCTTAGATAAAATTCTTCTTATGTTATGTCAAGTAAAGATCATTTTATAACCCATCCTGCTCTCTAAACCTAATCCAAAAAATGTTCAATTAGTCTCGAAGGTTGCTGCCTAATTGATAAAGACAGTAACCTAGGGTTATTTTAAAAATAACTCTTAGATAAAATTCTTCTATGTTATCATTTCATTCCACATAATATATGTCCAGTAAAGACCATTTTATAACCCATCCTGCTCTCTAAACCTAATCAAAAAATGTTCAATTAGTCTCAAAGGTTGCTGCCTAATTGATAAAGACAGTAACCTAGGGTTATTTTAAAAATATCTCTTAGATAAAATTCTTCTTACGTTATCATTTCATTCCACATAATATATGTCAAGTAAAGACCATTTTATAACCCATCCTGCTCTCTAAACCTAATCCAAAAAATGTTCAATTAGTCTCGAAGGTCGCTGCCTAATTGTTAGAGACTGTAACCTAGGGTTATTTTAAAAATATCTCTTAGATAAAATTCTTCTTATGTTATGTCAAGTAAAGATCATTTTATAACCCATCCTGCTCTCTAAACCTAATCCAAAAAATGTTCAATTAGTCTCGAACGTTGCTGCCTAATTGATAAAGACCTAGTAACCTAGGGTTATTTTAAAAATATCTCTTAAATAAAATTCTTCTTATGGTATCATTTCATTCCACATTTATGAAGTACAGATCATTTTATAACCCTTCCTGCTCTCTAAACCTAACCCAAATTTTTTTAAGTCTCAAAGGTGGCTGCCTCGTTAAAAGAAACAATAACCCTAAATAAATAAAAAATCTCAGAAAAAAATCTTCTTAAGCATTCACATACTATATATATCCATATATCTTTATACTAAGTGCAGAACTTTGTAGTTATTGGTCATTTATACAGTAAATGTTTGGCGTTCCAGTTTGGACAAATACTCACAACAACTACGTATCAGATATACAATACCATGTTTGAGCACAAATGGAACATACGCTGCTTCAGGGTACCTACACAGCTTGCCACTCAATGGCAAAGGTGACATGTATGTTAGGTATGGTAAGTGAAACATTTTTTGAATAGCATAAATAGCTTATAAGTATTTTGATACTCGGTTGCTGTGATCAACGTTCAGTAATCCGTATAAGTATTCGCAGTTAGTCTAATAGTAACCTAACGTTACCCATAAGTACACTTACCGTCTTAATAAGACAACAATGGCGAACACATCACAGAGCGAGAATAGGTAAAGCAGGTAAGTGAGGGGATGTTTAGAGACTAAACAAATTTAGTGCCAAATTTGATCACTGCTCAAAACCTGAACACGATAAACTTAAAACAGGAAAGGAAATCTAGTAAAGGTCCATTTCACCCAGACTGGCCCAATCGAGTAAATCAAGTCTCAAATGCCTGAGCAGCAATATAAATCATTTATTTTACTAATAGCTCCATGACGTGTATTTTCAAACAAAATAACTGCATTAAAATTGCTTCATCCGTTCAAATGCTATGATGCCTCACATACACACAGAGACGCGTCAAACTTTTAACACACCTAGTTTTCCGAAGAGGGTTAAAATCTGTCAGATCACAGATGGTAGTTTACATTAAGCATTATCCAGACTACAACCGTCTGCCCCAATCACGCTTTCGACAACGGTAGAAACTTTGTTTGAAACAAATCCAAATTTGGATTAAATCTATGTTCCACACGGATGCAAACCAATGCTTACAACCAATGTTTTAATTCGTGTGGAACCCATACTAATACAAAAGAATGACAGATTAAAGATTGATAAAGCAGATATATAATGCGAATGTGGATAGATATAAATACCCAGAGAGACCTAGGTTGACATTCCATGAAAAAAAGTAAGAGACTTGACGTGAACGCATGTAAGTGTGTATGTCGCGTCAGCTGGTTCTATGATTGGTAATGCCGTTAGTTGACGCAGTGAAAGGTGAAACCTGGGATCGAACGTAAAATAGCAAAAATATGGAGAAGTAACTAAACTAGACGTTTGACTGCTAAGTACTATATCTACTTGTATCTACTGTCCAATGCTACAGTGTATTAAAGTTTAGTTCTCCCACGAGAATCAGTTGTAACGCGACATAAAAATTACCAGTTGTATTTCTCCAGGATTCTATCTCTTCAAAAAAACGACAAACGATTTGTATTTATAATGCATTATTTGTATAATATTAATAAGTAAAGCAAAAACTTTGGTCTTTTTTTTTACGAAAATTGCGCGGACAGAGAAATAAAAAATTTGGCATACTAATAGTTTTTGTGTAGGCGAAGTACAGAAGGATTTTTTCAATAATAATGCTTTTAAAGTGCATTAAATCATAAAATAAAAAATTACACATACTACCATGCATTGGACACACCGAAACAAAAATATTGGTAACTTAATTCATAACGTTTAGAAAGAAAGTAGTTGGTGTCAATAAAAGGCGTTCTTATCAAAAAGATAATAATTATTAATAGAACCTTATTAATGTTTGAACGTTATGTTTCGATAATTTATATTGAACTAGCTGTTACGTGCGGCCTTGCCCGCGTTATATTTAAAATATTTACCGATTGTAGTCGATTTATAAGGACTTTTATACAAATTTTCAACCCCTTTTTTACCCTTTTATAATTTCCAAAAACGCTTAAATACATATCAAATCATTTTTAATAAGTAGCTCAAAATTAAATTTAATGTTTCTGACTCATAAAAATGACGGTCTTCCATACAAATATTCAACCCCTATTTCACCCCCTTAGGGGTAGAATTACCAAAATTTCGTCCTTAGTGGGTGTCTACTCAATAAAACGACCGTACATACCAAATTTCACGTTTGCAACTTTAACAGTTTTTGCTTGGCGATGATGAATTAGTCAGACAGGACATGTTATTTTACAAGTATAGATAGACTTATAATTAAAATTTGTTACTTTCGAGTTTTGACCAATGGGCGACCGCTGGTTAAGAATGGATATAGATGGTAACATTTGTTACAGATAATGTGGAAGTTGATCTGATATACGACTATGACGTACGCGAGGATGAAGATCATAAGAAATACGCGGAACTGAATAAATATTACTCATCCTCTGAAGCTCTTGATAGCGCCATGCATTCTTTTAGCAGCATTCATGGAGATCAAGCGCAGAGTAAGTACATTGTGAAACAGCACTCACGTTTTTCAACGAGTGGAAGTCGAGCATAACCCACCGGTTTCGGGGAAAGTGGTTTGCAACGCTGGATTCAGACCAACTAAAACCACTCGGTAAATCTAAATCTCACTGGACAAATCACACAAATTGAATCTAACCCCAAAAGTAAGCAAATTATATGCTTGTGTGTTGTGTGAGGTCATACCATGCTTTGCTGTCTTACATCCTGAGCTACTTTTTAAGCTAGTTGACCCCCTGACCAATTGAATCTCAGCGCCAAAATCTTTAACCCTTCTTTCAGTCGTCTCTTGCGCCATGCAAAGGATACCGCAGTCGTAGTCGCCATTTAGCACTACAGGAACCCGTAAGGCCCTACATACATACATATCTCTATTTAAATTATGCGCTTTGGCTTTACAAATTTTACTCTTTTCACACTTTATACTTTTAATTTTAAATTGACTGATCTAAACAAATTTAAGCAAAATGATTAATTATGTAATAATAACTCTATTTAGATATCTTTCAAATACATTCGGATTTCCGAATCTTGACGAATATAGCCGAAGTGCATATTATTATAAATAGTACTACTACATTTAACTACATAAATATATCTGTTCGCACTAAATCCTTTTGCGAGGTAGGCAGAGGTGGTGATTCTGGAATTTATAAACTAAACCTGTTTTAGATGAATGTTATCTTTTTCAAACTAAGCGGGAACAAAAGGAATGGAACAAGTGAGGCAAGTCACATTAGTCCTGACATGTCAAAGTATGACGTTCTTTGTTAACGTTTTTCGAGGAATATATTAAACGCCTGAAGAAATGTCGTAGATAGACAGCACTAAAAGTGTTTTGTCTCTTTTTATTACTTTCGTTGAAGGAAGATAGCGATTACATATAGTTAGTTTAGTGACTGCACAACAAAATAATTGCCAGAAATTATCGACCATCAAGTGTCAGGATACAATTATATACATAACTACATTTTATTGAGAAAAGTGAGATTTTTCATGAAGGCAAACAAGCAGGAGCACTTCCTGATGTTAAAAAACTCACGTCACCTAGAGACACCAAAGGTGGTAATGGTATGTTGCCAACCTGAGTTCGACCTCGAGTAAAAATAAGTTTACTGGCTACTTTAACCTGCAAACGCAACACATCAACTGCAAGCACTGACATTATGGCAGCAGGAATAGGTAAGGCGGTGGTACCATCGGAGCGTGTTGAATTTTACCTCCTAGTCAGATGTCACGGTATTAGTGTCGGTAAGCCTATGCTCGCTTTTTACGAGCTGCCTGGCAGGAAGGCAGAAAGTCTATTCTGCAAAGGAGCCTGGACCAACGCAGAGAAAAGATTGTAGGAAAGAGATTATTAATATGATAAAACTTAACGAGTGACAGAGACGTATGATCGTGCATGAATTTACTAGAGGTAGAATGCTGTCCAGCCACTTGTCTGGTTAGGGATCCTCCACATTACCTATCCCTGCCGCTATAATGGCAATGTCGTATTCCAGACCGAACAGACCGAACAGATCCAGTACATTTGCACAATAGGCCTAACACCCCGGACAAAGAACAGCGACGCACCTATAACATTTATGGTGTTTATTTTCAATGGTTTATCTATGGTGTCCCTTTACCACAAGAATAGACGTGTGCTAGTTCGCTGTCTTATGCTGTAAAAAATCATGTAAGATTTTATCTTAATCAAGCATGATTGGTTAAAGAAAAAATATAACAAGATGGCAGATTGTGTTCTATATCAATAGCAATGGAGCCTTAATAATGTTTTAACATTATATTTTAATAATTTATATTGAATAAAATATAATTAAAATTTATTTTGGTATCCCGGTAAACAAGGTTGAGTTGAGATGAATTAATTCTACAAACGAATGACTGGTTACTATCCGGTGGTGTCAAGAAACTGTATAGCCAACTGTTAAAGACTCAGAAAATGAAACATATTTATGATCACAACTCAACATTTTAGGCTTACCTTAGCACACTTAATTAGACACTGGCTTAAACATTACACAAATGTTAGGCCCTTAGTCCTATATAGTATTTGATCTCTAAGGCCCTTCCTGCTCTACAATCCGACACGTAATGGCCGCCTCCGACATGGATCACTTATATTTATAGGTATCAACTCGGAATGACAGTGGTGTTGCCATTTCCCGTGCAATAGACAATTCATGGTAGAGTTTCGCAGCGACTCGCCCGGATTGGTACCATCGCCTTACCTATTCCTGCCGCCATAACGTCATGATGTGTTCCGGTTCGGAGGGTAAGGTAGCCGGTAAACTTTTGCTCGAGGCCTAACATCCTGACCTCAGGTAGGCAACGCACCCTCATCATCTTTGGTGTATCTAGGCGGCGTGAATTTCTTACCATCAGGAAATCCGTCTGCTTGTTTGCCTTCCTATAACATAAAAAAACACAACCTATTTGTATGAACTCAGTAATAAGATTAATGGAAGAAACAACTATCGCAACATTTGGCACTCGTTACTCTTTGCCTACCTTGCAAGAGACTTAGCGTCGATATTATGTAATTATAAATTCTCCATATGTATAGCAAAATTCCTGATAGTCTTAAATCACTGCATCGAATTTTCCCCTGTGTTGGTCTGGGCTCCTTTATAGAATAGACCATCTGCCTTCCTTGCCAGGCAGCTCGTAAAAGGCGAGCAAAGGCTCACCGTCACTAACACCGTGAATTCTGACTAGGTGGTAGAGTTTAGCAGCGACTCGCCCGGATTGGTACCACCGCCTTACCTATTCCTGCCGCCATAACGTCATGACGTGTTCCGGTTCGGAGGGTAAGGTAGCCGGTAAACTTACTTTTGCTCGAGGCCTAACATCCCAGCCCCAAGTTGGCAACGCACCATTACCACCTTTGGTGTCTCTAGGCGGCGTGAATTTCTTACTATCAGGAAATCCGTTTGCTTGTTTACCTTCCAATATCATAAAAAAAATAAAATCGAAAAAGGTTTTGAAAGCTGTTTGGTCTGTTGTCTGACTTTGGTATAAATTATTTTTTTTCAGAAAAGTTTGATAGATATGCTTTACCTCAGTTTTAATGGCATAGCAAAAATCACATAAATCTACACATCCTTCTCAAATATTTTCCCCGTGTTGGTCTGGGTTCCTTTGCAGAATAGACCATCTGTCTTCCTGCCAGGCAGCTCGTAAATGGCGAGCATAGGCTTACCGTCACTAACACCGTGACATCTGACTAGGTGGTAGAGTTCACCGATTCCAATTTTGATCGAGGCTTAACATCCCGACCTCAGGTTGGCAACGTACCATTACTACCTTTGGTGTCCCTAGGCGGCGTGAATTTCTTACCATCAGGAAATCGGTCTGCTTGTTTGCCTTCCTATAACATAAAAAATAATAAAAACAAAAAAAAACTACCCAGTTTTAGCCTATTCCACTTTGATCACGTGACATAATTCACACTTTTGTAATAATTTCACTTTTTTCAGGTGCTGTGATTCACACATTTTTACAAAACAATTGGAAGCAAGTCTATGCAGAATATGGGGTGGTTTTTACAGATATTTTGAATGAAAAATTATTTAATGTTTTGAAATATTTCTTCCACACTCAGCCAATCGATACTTTCGTCTTTGATTATTAAATAGTTTCCATAATATCTTTTAGTATTATTATCTCAAAATTCCCATATTTGTCTTAGGAAGTTATTCTAGTATTCCAGAGGAGGTAAAAATGTAGAGAGAGGTATGAACTGATACATAAGTATATTGTAAACCGAAGGTACTTTCTAATTCCACAAAGTGGTAGTTTCCCGAACAACGCTTTTGTTGGAAAATAGTAGTAGTAGTAGCAATATCTTCACGCCTATATCCCCGAAGAGTTAGGCAGATGCACAACCAGGTCACCCTCGACTAGCCGAAGACACTTGTAACGTAGTGGGGGTGGCTTAGCTACCACCCACCACTTTGTTAACAGAAAAATGAACAAACAAACAGGAAATGGACAAACAAACAAACAGTCAAACTTACTCAAGTTTGGCTGTTGTTAGGAGGAAATCCTGTTGATAGGAGTTTAAGATAAAAATCTAAACAAAGGTAAACTGTATTTAAAATTAAAATAAAAGTCTCAATAAATGTCTGTGCACTGTGCACTATACAAAATTGTTTCTGCCGGCTAGAGATAAACAAAGAAATGGGCGTGGGATACGTCGGTGGTACGAAGTTGGTCGACGGAGCACGGAGCGCAGCACGGAGGACCGCTGCTACGGGCCTCAGTGGCGTAGGTGCAGGAGGACCCTTTGGCGCCTTCCCTCAGCAGCCAGGAGCAGCAGGAGAAGAGGGCCGCTGGGAAGGCGGCCAGAGAAGTACACCGGCGGGGCAACTACCGCTGGTTTAGGGTCCTCGGGTCCACCACCGAGGAGCGGACACCAGGCAGCAGGCACCAGGTAGCTGGCACCAGACAGCAAGCACCAGATAGCAGTTCCTCCGTTACCTCTTCTTATTGCTTTCTCCGTCGACTTATGCTACGATCTTCAGAATGCCCAGATGGCTGGATCGTCCCCCTTTTATACCGGCTCGACCTGTTCCGGAATTTGCAATTTAAATTAGTAAATCTGATTGGTCGAATAAAATTTTGACGGCAACTAAACATCCTCTTTTCCGTAAAAAGAAATAATATTTGGCGTCTTCAAACTTTCATTAGTGTCATTGAAGACGTCAAATATTGTAAATTTTAGTGTTTTATAATAAATTATAAGAATAATAAAAACAAAAATATCTGAAAAAGAAAGGAAAAAGAGGAGCAACATCAATCGTAAGGGACCCATCCTCAAAAATAGTCAATAAACAAAGGTATTTACAAGGCCAAAAGATGTTCACATTACGAGTAAATATAAGGAGTCAAAACCGAGATATTTACAAGGTTAGTAAGAAGTAAATATGTTACACACTAAGTCCCACAATGTGATAGGTGGCAAGGCTATCGCCAAAAAATTGAAAATTCACAATTTTTAATGTTTTATTTTGTATAAAAAAACATATTTTTTGAGTTGGCTGACTCAACTGCAATTAGCTTAAACAGGTGGACCAAAAAAAGAAACATACAAAAGGGAAAAAAGGAGTCTTGATTTTTGAGGCAACAACTGACTTTTTTAATTTCTGTTCTGTTTAAAAGTAGGATTTAGAGTAAGAGTGACCGATGTCATTTTTTTCAAGGATAGAACTCAGCCAGCTAATAGCATGTCTTTTTTTAATATTTTTTGAAAAGATTATATTTTTTGTGTCATATAACAATTTTGAAAAAAGAATATAATTTTTAAACTGCAAAAAACTTAATTCTTTTTTAATGTCTACTTGTAAAGTTCTATTTGAATGAAAGATTAAATCGCCAAAGTCAGTCTTAGTACTAAAAGATAGAGAAAAAGAAGGTTCTTCTCCTTAGGTTAAATAACCCTCGCCTATATACACCACAAATGTTACTGGTGAATTGATATTTTATGATATTGAGGCATGTCCCCAGGTGATCCTACTCCTTAGACTTGCTTACGACGAGTACTAAGGAGCCAGGAATGCACAAAAAGTTGATTCAAACCTAGGAAAGCTGCACACACTACCCTTTAGATAACTTATTGCACTGGTGTAATAATCCAGTATTCCAAATTATTAAATTATCACTAGCAAACGATCAGGTCGTCACAACATAGAACACTGATACTTTAGAGGTGGAAAACAGGTTTGACTTTAATGTCTGGGCTATTAAGGGGATTAGAATAAGTAGAGAAAAGTTATACAATTTGTATGAGAAAAGATTGTATACAACCAATGTCAATTTTTATAACTATGTTAAAAAATATTTAGCGTTATTCAAAAAGGTTTGTAAAATAGCAAAATCAAATTATATTAATAGCAATATAAATAACTCTAATAATAAAATAAAAACAATCTGGAATGTAATTAACATTGAAACAGGGAAATGTAAAAATTATATTAAAAATATATCTTTAATTATTGACAATCAAACAGTTACGGATAAAATTACGGTTGCCAAGGAGTTATAATATTTTTCACAAATAACTTCCCTACTGACTAAACATTTATCTTCCTATCCAGATAAAGCGGAATCTTTCTTAAGGCAACATGTTGTGATATACCAAATTTTAAATTTTCGCATGTGTCACCTGACGATATAATTACAGCATTTAAATCTATTAAAATGAAAACAACCAAGGATTTGTGGCGTTTGTCTATAAAATCTGTAGCTTCGATCATCAAATGCATTGCACCTGTGTTGTCATCACTTTTTAATGATTGCGTAGATACAGGTATATTTCCAGATTTAATGAAAATAAGCAAAATCATTCCAATTTTTGAATCAGGCTGTAAATTTGAAAAATCAAACTATCGTCCCATATCAATATTGCCTACTCTTAGTAAAATATTCGAAAAATTAATATTTAAACAATTAATGTATCATTATACATATCACAATATTTTTCATCGTCGACAATATGGATTCACTAAGGGTAGATCGACCCAAGACGCAGCAATGAAGTTTTTCACAAGAATTTATAATGCATGGGAGAAGTCATGTGATGCTATTGGCATTTTCTGTGATCTTTCTAAGGTCTTTGATTGCGTAGAATATTAAACTCTTATTCGGAAATTAAAGTTTTATAGAATTCGTGAAACTCCTTTCAGACTTATAGATTGTTATTTATCTGATCGAAAGCAAAAAGTTGCTATAGATAATGTTATATCTGATGACACAGCAATAACGATAGGTGTGCTTCAAGGTTCTATTTTCGGCCCTTTATTATTCTTAACATATATTAACGACCTTCCGTTTATGGTAGAACAACTAGCTGAGATTGTACTTTTTTGTCTTTGTTTTGTTTAACTGTTTTGTTTATTTTCCTTGCAATTTTCCGGTTTTTCTCTTCATAAAAATCTTCTCCTGACAATAACACAACAAAAACGTAAAAAAATTGGTTGGTCCATTCAAGGCTTGACGCGATGATGCAAAATGTAAAATCATTTTGATAGATGTAATAGACTTACCGTCCCGGCGAACTTCGTCTCACTTGACATTAACAGCCACTTACTTAAAGTTTTTGTGGAATAAATAAATTATAGTTTATTGCTATTTTCTTTGAAAATTTTCAAAAATTTTTTCATAACAACCTTCTCGCGTAAATAACTAAGATGAAATAAAAATAATTAAATAAAATAGCAAAATTGGTCCATCTGTGCAGGCAAGATGCGACGATCTCATAAGATGGGAATTCAATCATTTATCATTCCAAAAAACAAATGTTTCTTCAAAATTTAATCAAATTGTTAATATGATTGTGCTGTAGATGTTAGTATGTCAGATTTGTCTTGGTAGGTCGACTATTTTTACAAGGCGAGTGGTGGTCGTTTGGATGTGACTATGTGATCCCAAGTTAAGAAAACATGTGTTTGCTTATTAAGTACATAAAGTAGGTAATACTAATTGAATTATGCGCTTCGGTTTTACGCTTTTTACTCTTTTTATACATAATACTTTTATTTTTAAATTGGCTGACCTAATCTAAGTTTAAGCGAAATTATTAATTATGTAATAACAACTCTATACTCTATATATTTTTAAAATACATTCGGATTTCGAAACTTGACGAATATAGCCGAAGCGCATAATTTAAATAGTAATATTATGCGTAAGTAGTGAAACTTCTTTGACATCATTTATTATGGAGCGTAACTATAAAAAGTTCCACTTAACAGTATCTTCACGCCCATATCCCGGAAGTAGTAAACAGAGTCACAACCAACTAGCCGAAGGCACTAAGTCTCACAATGTAATAGGTCGTAAACCTATAGCCAACCGGGCACATATCTAATTCCATACAACGTAAGATTCAGTAGAAAATTTCAAATTCATATTTATAATTTTTTTGTTGCCTGACCTGAAGATCGAACCCGAGACTTCAAGAAGTCCGACGCTGGACCGCTAGACCACAGAACCGATTCCCTTAAAAAAATGTTGCACGAGGAGCTCGCCTCGATAACGCCGATCTTCAAGCTACCTTACATCTCGACCTGTAATCTTGCTCGATACCTTAAAAATATTTCGACCAGCGAAAAAAATCACGAAGAACGCAGTATGAAATCGATGACAAAATGCAGTGTTTCTATGAACGCAGTTACGTTGACTTCTAGTGACCTCTAGTTAAAGTTTACAGAAAAATGTGAGGGCAAATTTCTCTTATACATCGATAAAGAAATATTGTTATCTATGTTAATTCTATCTTTTTTGATTAGATGGACAAGATGGATGATACAAAAGTCTGAAAAGGATATACAAACATGTCATTCGCTAATTTTGCGCCTTACGCTATCACGCCGAACATTGTTGCATTGAAGTCCTTATCCTCCCACAATGTACATCCGGGAGTAAGGGGCTATACTCGAGGGACAAAACTGCTACGCGCTACGAGCTACGAGCTACGCCGTAGTCAGTATCCCATCAAATATACTAAAAAATAAAATACAGTTTAACTAGCCTAGCAGTAGAACTCCAATTTAAATAAGTCAGTCTAAATGACATACACAAAAAACTAGTATTTTCCTTATGTTTGTATGTTTTATTCTTTATGGAATTAAATATTTTTTTTTCTAAAATGGAAGTAGCCTTTGTTACTCCTTATAACATTAGCTACCAGTCTGTGAAAGTCCAGCCAGATCTAATAGATAGACAAATATAAAAAAAAAATATTTTGGTAAGTATATGTACCACAGTGTATACATTCTTTAGTAAGAAGCGGTTGTTTTAATGTTACAGACTAGCTGTTCCTGCGAACTTTGTTCCGTACGTTCAATGTGTGGAAAAAATGAAAATGTTGTTTTTCCCAGTTTCCTTACAATCAAACGGAATATAAAGAATTCTATGTCCTTCTCCCGGTTCTAAGCTACCTCCCCACCAATTTTCAGCCTAATCGTTTCAGCCATTCTCGAGATATCAATAATGTAACTAACACCACTTTCTTTTAAATATATATATATATATCACACTCTAATTTTGTTTCTTTTGTATGTATTTTTTTATGATATTGGAAGGCAAACAAGCGGACTGATTTCCTGGAGGTAAGAAATTTATGACGCCTAGAGACACCAAAGGTGGTAATGGTGCGTTGCCAACCTTAGGCCGATATGTTAGGCCTCGAGCAAAAGTAAGTTCACCGGCTACCTTACCCTCCGAACCAGAACACGTCAACGGCAAGCACTGACGTTATGGCAGCAGTAAAAGATAAGGCGGTGGTACCAAACTGGGCGAGTTGCAGCGAAACGGATGTCACGGTGCTTGTGACGGTAAGTAAATTCACTACCTGCCTGGCAGGGAAGCAGATGGTCTATTCTGCAAAGGAGCCCAAACCAACAAGAAATTTGAATCTTGATCTTATTTTATGAGGAACAATCAAGCACATTGCGCTATATTAAGCTAAGATACTAATGAATACCTACCACAAAAGAATTTGAAAATTAGAGTAGCTAAGTGCAAGTCGGTCTCTCGTTCTTAGTATTGCTTTTAAAGGGTTCCGTAATATCAAACCCAAATTGGGGATATGTTGTAATAAGAATTGCAAGTAACATCTGACTAAATGTCACAAAATACATCAATAGTTTTTCAGTAACAAAATATAGAAAAAAAAATTTGTTTAAACAATGTATTTTTGTAATTCACAAATTCATAGGTATTTGCGGTATTTGAACATTTTTTTTGATATTGGAAAGCAATGAAGTCGTTCATTTCTAATTTGAATCTTTGTATGTATTTTTTTCATGATATTGAAGGGCAAAGAAGCAGACGGATTTCCTGATAGTAAGAAATTCACGCTGCCTAGAGACGTCAATTGTGGTAATGGTGCGTTGCCAACATGAGGCCGGGATGTTAGGTTTTGAGTAAAATTAAATTAACCGGCTACCTTTCATTCTCCGAACCGGAACACGTCATGACGTTATGGCGGCAGTAATAGTTAAGGCGGTGGTACCAATCCGGACGAGTCACTGCGAAACTCTACCACCTAGTCAGATGTCACGGTTCTAGTAACGGTAAGCCTATGCTAGCCTTTTATGTGTGGCCTGGAACAGGAAGGTATTCTGCAAAGTAGTCCGGACCACCACAGGGAAATACCCAATCAATAAAATTAAAAAACTGAGTACTTTGGGAGTACACAGTATAAGGGTGTGCGTGTGTGTCTGTGTCTCT
>NJDD01003509.1:251401-265691 GCA_002245505.1 Calephelis nemesis
TGTGTGTGTGTTGTGGGTGTCTGTGTGTGTGTGTGTTGTGGGTGTCTGTGTGTGTGTGAGTGTGTGTGTGTGTGTGTATGTGTGTAGAGTATCCCGTATAAATAAATATAAATGGATACCGAATGAACACATAAATCTGCTGATGATATAGGTTTTCCTGATGGTAAGAAAGAGGTCGACCGCCGAATCCAACTTTGATGGGCAGCGATCGGGAAGCTAAAGGGTATCTTCTTGTCCAAATTACCGCAAAGCCTAAAGTCGAAAGTCTTCGACCAGTATATGTTACCAGTGATGACATACGGAACTGAGACTTGGCCGCTAAATGTGGGCCTCTTTAATAAGCTCAGAGTCGCTCAGCGTGCTATGGAGAGAGTTATGCTCGGTGTTTCTCTCGCTCGCAGAACCGAAAACCGCTGGAGAAGAAAGGTTCTCGAGTGGCAGCCGCGCACCGAAGGACTTAGTGTTGGACGACCTCCTACCCGGTGGACTGATGACCACCAGGTTTCACCACAAAGTCGTGGGGAGTCGCTAGATACAAGCGGCTGGTGACCGTGTCTTGTGGCGCTCTTTGGCGGAGGCCTATGTCCAGCAGTCGACGTCCTCCGGCTGATGATGATGATGATGATGATGATAATGGTAATAGGCAACCATAGCCTATACACCACTGATATTATCAAAGGGAACTGGCAGCAGCCAAAAGTTAACCAGTTACCCGGACCCGGGTGAATACCCGGACCGCAACGTAGCATTGTCATATCTGCAGCAATAGGTAAGGCGGTGGATATTTAGACACTTTACAACTAGTGGTCTTATTGGTAATTACCCACGTTACGGTGTTAGAGACGGCAAGCGTATACTCGCCTTTCACGAGCTACCTTGCAGGAAGGCAGATGGTTTATTCTACATAAGGAGACCTGGACCAATATTCAGGTGGTTTATATACTTAAAAATGTGTGGATTCTTTATTTTACTGTGGATTCCTAATAAAAAAGATAACTTCATAAAAGTTACAGCATTAATATTTTTAAATGAAGTATTTATTAGTGTTTTTGCTAATTACTTAAACACATACATAAATCCTTGTTGTTCGCCTTGAAAGATATGACCATGATTTTGAACTGAAATAAGGTGCCACTGAATATATTTTATTTTTTGTTACAACAGTTCAATGACTTTATTATTTCAGTAATTTAATTGCATATTCATTTTGTGATTTATGTTAAACGATCTCTTGTTTTTAACTTAGATTAATTATTTATTTATGAATAAAAATTATTGAGTTAAATTAATTTTCAAGGTAACATAACACATATAAAATTATCTCTTAAATCACATTTATTATAATCCCCGTGACGGTCCGGGCTCCTTTGTAGAATAGACCGTCTGCCTTCCTGTAGTAGGCAGCTCCTAACAGGCGAGCGTAGGCTTACCGTCCTAGTTAGGTGGTAACTGACTAGGTGGTAGAGTTTCTAAGCGGCTCGCCCGGATTGGTACCACCGCCTTACCTATTCCCACCGCCATTATGTCAGCGCTTGCCGTTGACGTGTTTAGGTTCGGAGGGTAAGGTTGCAGGTAAAGTTAGTTCTGCGCGAGGCCTCACATCTTGGCTTTAGGTTGGCAACGCACCATTACCACCTTTGATACCGTAAATTTCTTACTATGCAAGCTTGTTGGCCTTCTAATCTCATAAAAAAAGAATTACGCATTGTTACTTATCTAACTAGGTATGTAATAGCAAAGTTTTCATCATTTTAAGTCCATCAAAAGTTTTATCTATATATTAATACGCGATGCCAAAAAATTAGACCCTTTTTACGAAAATTGCGCGGAGGCAGGAGTATAAAATTTGGCACTCTTATAGTTTATGTGTAGGAGAACGCTAATATTTTCAACAATAATGCTTATAAAGTACATTAAATCAATAAACAAAACATTACCCACACTACCATGCATTTGACACACACAAACAAATATATTGATGATAACGATAAAAGATCACAGATGGCGCACTAAAAAGTTTGGAAACAAAGTAGTTGGTATTGAAAATGAAGATGGAGTTCTTATCAACAATACACAAAAATTTACTAGTGTCGAATTTCGTCCAACGGGCGACCATTAGTAAAATTAATTATGCCTTGCTACTTACATATTTTTTTATATTACTTAATTTTACTAGCAGCTTGACACTATACTATTTAGTATTATTACGGAAGACCCAAACCGTCATCGACCTACACAAAACTAATAATAGAATAAATCATTTCATAATAGATTCACTATAATAAAAATCCTGGACATAACGTTTTCAACATTTTATTTTATATTACCAGCTCGGTGTTGGTCGACTTGGGTTTGGATCTTAGACTATAATTTTGTACATGTTATAAGACTGATTCCAAGGTAATGAAAAACTTCCACTAAACACGACAGCATTGTAAAAAACTTATTTAAACGCTGTTGACGTTAAAATCTTTTAATATTATTTTATTATCTATAAAATTAAGAAATTATTACCTAAAATTTTAAGCGATAACTTTTTGTATCAAGATTTTAAGTAACTAATCATTTCTTATCCGAATAAATAAAACTAAAATAAATAAATTGAAGACTCCAGGGGTTATACCTTTAAACTACTAAACGTGTAGCCCCAGTTCGAATTCCGACAGGAGTAGAAATTTGTGTAAATAACATCTGGATATTTGTATTTATCGCCTTGGAGGTTTTAAATTTGACTACGCGAAGTTCAGAATTCGATCACCGGATTAGGCAATATAAGGAAATTTGTTTTTTCAATTTTCTTATTTATCAACTTTGTTCGGTATTGGATTTGTGCCCGTTTGGCGATATGTTTACCACCTTTGTAGAACTTTGTCTTCGGCTAGTTGTTGGGTGCATCGTTGCCCTTCGCCTACCTCTTACGTGATATGGGCGTGAAGATACTTTGTATTTCAGTTTGTGTGTTTCTTAAGTTTGTTTCGTATTATATTTAGTAGTAACGTTGACTCTACCACCTAGTCAGTTGTCACGGTGTTAGTGACGGCAAGCCTATGCTCGCTTTTTACGAGCTGCCTGGCACAGGGAGGCAGATGGTCTATTCTACTAAGGAGCCCGGACCAACACGGGGGACAAAATTAAACAAGAATTTCGATAACATAACGATATATACTCCGGTTCGGAGGGTAAGGTAACCGGTAAACTTACTTTTGCTCTAGGCCTAAAATAAAATCCCGACCTTAGGTTGGCAGAGCACCATTATCACTTTTGGTGTCTCTAGGCGGCGTGAATTTCTTACCATCAGGAAATCCCTCTTCTTGTTTGCCTTCCGTTATCGTAAAAAAGATACACATTACCATAAAATTTGTGAACTTACATGATTAAAACTAATAGAATTATTTACTCCTAGTGGAACTTTTCGTGGCATGATATTGTCATGTTAAAGACGGTGGCGCCCTCATTTTTTGTCTACTCTTTTCGAATGAGATCTACATGTATATGTTGTCTTTAGAAAGATTCTATTGTATGTACCTAATTGATATTACGTAAGCGTAACACATAATTCGTATATTAAAAAAACATTTTATGAGTTTAATTAAATTTTTTATCTAAAACATTGTATATTAACATATAAATCTTTTTAATATTACCATTAATTTTTCTAATAAATGTCAAGTAAATCCTAAAACATAACATATTATACTAGGTTCGTATATAGATAAGCTCCTACAAAATAAAGTTTGTTAAGTAATCAAATAACATAGTTATATAACACAAGTTTTTAATCAACCAACTTTATTCTATAATTTTCCAAAACGGTGTGTTTAACGCGGCATGAATCTATATATTAATTTGTTATTATTATCTCGTTTTGGATATTTAATAAACTTATTCTAGTATCAATTTAAGTATTTTTAAGTATTACAATCGTTGACTAACGCCCATAACACAAGCATATGATTTGCTTACTTTGAGTGTTAGATTCAATTTGTGTAACTTGTCCAGGGATGTGAAAAAAATCGCAAATATTTTTAAGCGTTGTTTCCCCCCGATAACTAGTAAAATCTACATTTTAACAGCTTCCTCAACAACTGCTAGTATTTGTAAATAAAAAATATATTTTTTAACTAGCGTTGAAAATATGTTTGAATCCTTGATATGTATTTATTTTTAGGTTTTTTAATCTAATTCTTCGTCATTTTTCAACCAATTTAAACCGATTTAAGATTTAATTCTCCTTTGCAGAATAGATCACGTGCCTTTAGGACAGGCAGCTCGTAAAAGGCGAGCATAGGCTTACCGTCACTAACACCGTGACATCTAACTGAGGTGGTAGAGTTTCTCAGCGACTCGCCCAGATTGGTACCACTGCCTTGTCTATTCTTGCCACCATAATGTCATCATTTACGGTTGACGTGTTACCATTCGGAAGATAAGGTAGTTGGTACATTTACTTTTGCTCGAGGTCTAGCATCGCGGCCTCAGTTTTGCAACGCACCATGACCACTTTTGGTGTCTAATATCATACAAAAATAAGCATGATTTCGAGTGTACTTGGTGACAATGAGACCAATTATCACCAAGGACTAAAAAGTCTTGATTTTTTGATGAAAACTCAGAAAAATCTAAAAAAAATAATTTTTGTGCTTAGGTTTATTTGCTTTTTTAGACTTAGTTTATTTATTTATTAGATTGACTTTTTTAATGATGATTCCTCTTATAATTTCAAAAGAATATTCAACCAAAGCAAATTAATTTATGAAATTTTATGTCGAAATCTCTGTCTGCACTTTTTAACTACGTTGTGTCATCTCAATCACTAGTGATAATGCAACCACATTCATATTTTGTTTGTACAATACGCAGCTGCATAAAACTGCAGCGACTCGCCCAGATTGGTACCACCACCCTACTTATTGCTGTCCTCATAACCTTCAATGTTTGCCATTGAGGTGTTCCGGTTTAGAGGGTAAGGTAACTGGTCAACTTACTTTTGATCGAGGCCTAACATCCCGGCCTCAGGTTGGCAACGCACCATTACCACCTTTGTTGTCTCTAGGCGTCATTAATTTCTTACCTCCAGGAAATCCGTCTGCTTGTTTGCCTTTCAATATAATAAAAAAATACATACAAAAGAAACAAAATTGGAGTATCAATATATATATCTTACTAGTTGCCCGTTCCGGCTGCGCTCGGATGGTAATTTTTTTACCATAAATTGAGATATAAGCTATCCTTTCTCTCAAGTTAGATCGAACTGCACACGGTATGCGAATTTTATTATAATCGGTTAAGAGGTTTAGGAGTCCATATAGGACAAACATTGTGACACGAGATTTATATATATTAAGATATATAAAAGAAAGTGGTGTTAGTTACATTATTGATATCTCAAGAATGGCTGAAACGATGAAGCTGAAAATTGTTGGGGAGGTAGCTTAGAACCGGGAGAAGGACATAGAATTCTTTATATCCCGTTTGATTTTAAGGAAACTGGGAAAAACAACATTTTCATTTTTTTCACACATTGAACGGGCGGAACAAAGTTCGCAGGAACAGCTAGTCTGTAACATTAAAACAACCGCTTCTTACTACATTTATAAGAATGTATATACTGTTGTACTGATATGCTTACTAAAATATTTTTTAACATTACAATATACATTACAATATATTTTAACATTATATATCTTTAGGCGGCGTGAATTTCTTACCATCAGGAAATCCGTCTGCTTGTTTTTCTTCCATTATCATAAAAAAACACTCTCATCGTTCTCGTCATCATTGCTCTGTATTTTGACTATGGTACTTGTAGGTCCAGCCTTATTTTTTGTATACGACTTAAAAAAATAAACATTTTGAAGGAAAAGTATTGAAATTCTTACATTTGACTTGGGGCCTATCCGATAACTAAACAGGTGACATGCTTTAAGTAACAACTTCATTAACTGAATCTCTGTCCTCTTTTGAATAAAATAAACAGGCACAAGTGTCGAAAGAAAGAAAATGTGTTTAAGTGGAGTTTTAAAAACTCTTACATAGTTAGGGTGAAAATATAGTACTTTGTAATAGTTTTGAGAAATAAATAAAAGTTGTTCTTCAACACATAGATGGATTTTTATAATGTAAGTTTTGGTCGCCTCTGTAGTCTAGCGGTCCGGGTGTTGGACTTGACCGCATGAGGTCCAGGGTTCGAATCCCGGGTCGGCCAACAAAAAGAAAATTGGATTTTTCTAATTTTCTAATAAAAAAAAATGTTGGTCGGGATTGGAAACGTGCCCGGTTGGCTATAGGCTTGCCACCTATCACATTGTGAGACTTAGTGTTTTCGGCTGGTAGTGGGTGCCCTGGTTGTGCCTCTGCCTACGTCTTCGGGGATATGGGCGTGAAAATATTTTAAGGTTTGGTTTGTTGTTCTGTACTTAATTTTACATTTTCTCTAAGGGTCGTAAAATATACAAAAACAGTACCTTCACGCCTATATCCACGAAGAGGTAGGCAGAGGCTTAACAAGGGCACTCACGACTAGCTGAAGACACTAAGTCCTACAGTGCAATAGGTGGCAAGCCTATTGCCTACCGGGGACATAACCAAAACCAAGCAACTTTTTTTTAATTAGAAAATTGGAAAAACTACATTTTCTTTCTTGTTGCCCGACCCGAAAATCAAACCCGGTACCTCATGAACTCAAGTCCAACACCTCAACCGCTAGATCACAGAGGCGATAATATATACTAATCGTAGATTTTCATAAATTCTGTAACGTTGTACCTACTGTTATTTTTGATAATAATTAAGGGAAGTAAACTGCAAAAACCAACTTAAACTATTTCATTGGGTACCATATTACGATTTGATTTTGTTTCCGAAATGGTCCCACATAAATTTTATCAATATCCTACTAGTAATTTTTGATGATTAACCATAAAAATTGGATATTGTCCGTGTAATCGCGTAACCAAAACGTAAAATTGAATTGAGAAACTTTTCATTTTTTGGAGTCAATAAAAATACAACACGTGATGTATTGAAAGCAATATACAAATATGTCAATGGCGAGTTGCAAACCTGAGGGTAATGTATGTAAAAAAAAAATAGAAGAAAGGAACAACAGCGCGGAGTTCCTTTCACTGGATTTTCACAGTGAATGGCCGCTTTCCGGTGGTAGTTTTAAGATTCGAATAAACGCGTCACAAGAACTTTTTATGGTCTACTAGCGGCCCGCTCCGGCTTTGCACGGGTATAATATATTCATATAAATCTTCCTCCTCAATAAATTTATCTATTAAAAAACACCGCATCAAAATCCGTCACGTAGTTTAAAAGATTAAACCATACATGGGGACATAGGGACAGAAAACGCGACTTTGTTTTATACTTGATAGCCTGATAGTTAAGTTTGATTTTCATTCATAAATTCAAATTATTATTTAATTCATAATATTTGTGAATATTTAATATCATTTAATTCATAATTCATAACTTTCATTCTTCAACTCCAATGCACTAATGCATATGCACAGACAGTAGGGAAGGTACAAGTTTTAAAAAATATGATCCCAATCATAGCTATGTTTCTTAATTTAGCAAAGATAAATAAAATAACAAACTTTATGCTAGTTATTTGTTAGTCGGTTACATTATAATTAATGCAAATATGTAAGGATAAAAATTAAATTGAAATAATTCACAAACATCATCCGTTGCCAGACAAGAACAAAACTTATGGGACTATAAAGTTATTTATAGTGGAAGATGCAGTACAAGAAATTTTAGCTCCCATCGGTTAGGTAATTGAAATCTAAATTTTAGGCTAGACAATACTATTAAAGCGTTATATTGATTTAAATAATAAGATTGCATACGGGTAAGTAATAAATAAAACTAGCATATTAAGTCTTCACTATTTTTTTTTGTTTAAACATTATTGTACACAAGTAAAAATTGTGAGTACAAAAGACGAAGTTATTGCTATATGCATTTTCTCTTAGTCAACCTTTATGCTATCGGAGATCAAATAAAATGTAGGTGCTACCTAATTCACAAAAACAAAGAAAAAATACACAAATTTTAAAAGATAAATAGAAGTATGTACATACATTACATACATAACAAATGTAAAACAAACAATAAACAAGATAAAATTACAAACGATTCATAAATAAATATCTAAATATTATACATTGAGGTATGATGAAACAAGCATTCGATAGTAAAGTACTAAATCCAAAAAATACTTTTAAATTATGGGGTAGGCAGAGAATATCGAGTGCCAACAGCATTCACGAATTCTGTAAAAGTTACTAGTGGTAGTGGAGGAACCAAATTCATGACACTTCTCATACAAATATGTCGGTTTCTCAGAATCTTCATCAAAATTTGGACAATACCCGAGCGATTTGTTCGTGGAAAGAAAACCTAATGTCTCATCTGGTATCTACACCTTCGCAATGTTTATTTCGCCATCTCTTTTCAATTACCTAACGAATGGGGGTACTTATTTTTATATTGAGATCTTAGACTATTAGTGCTTTAAAAGATTCTTAAAAATGAATTAAACATATCAAACATTAAGCACAGATCTAAAAATTAAAACAAACTTTTAAAGTTTTAACCATGTTTTTAATAAATATTTTACTTTTTATGTTCAAATCCATATGTATGAAGTAGGTACTGCACAAACAATGCTATATATAAAAACCAAGTTTCCGATGTTTTAATTTTTAAAAACGTTCAGCATTGCGAACTGCTAAACAGTATCTAAAAATGTATACTTTTTGTTTCATAGTCTGCTTTTTATCTTTCTTCGCCAATTCGAAAGCAGCAGATGATAAGAATGAGGGTAAGAATTCTTGTTTTTTACAAAACATACTTAACTAGCTGCCCGCCTTCGCTTCGCTTCGCTTCGGTTATTCAAGAATAAAAATCCTACTAGTATTATAAATGCGAAAGTTTGTGAGTATGTCTGGATGTCAGGACGTCAGTATGGATGTTTGTTGGTTTTTGACGCAATAACAACTTAACCGATTACGATGAAATTTGGTATGTAGGTAGCTGAAGATCCAGAATAACATATTTTATCCCGTAATGTAGCATTCAAGGACACCAGAGGTAGCATACAATATTAATTTAGTGTGCTATCGTACACAAACATGAAAACATGAACATTCGCCCAAGCGAAAGCGAAAGCGAAAGTCTAAACGAAACAGCAGAAGCAGCATACATTTTCGCCGCGCCGTAGAATGAGAAAGGGATATTTCCTCTCCTACGCTTGTCTGCTGTTTACTCTCGAATTGTCGATCAGGTCACGTGTCCTGATGCGAGTTTAGAAGTTTTTACCCATTCCAAAAAAGTGTGCAACGCCGCTAAAGAAGCTTTCACTTCAGAATTTAACACTGTAAATATAAACGTTGTATGTAAGTGATTTTATTAAGCAACTTATCAAATTTGTTAGCGATATATCGAAGCATATCGTACTTGTATCAAGCATGCATTTAAGAATCTAGATCAGAGGTTTCTAAACTACTTTTATGTAACGCCTACTTTAAAAACTTGCAATTTTGTAGCACTCCTCCCTATTTTTTCCCTAAAAACCTCAAAATTACAATATTTGACTCGCCTGGAGTTTAATAAAAAGATTTTTCAGGCATCTAGCGCCCACAAGTGGCTTACCGCTTACTTTCGAAAAAAATATTGACCGTGGAGTAGAGAATATTTATTCTACCGGGTACTCTACGGTTTTTCTAGATTCCACGACCTTGATCAGATGTAGTATCTGGGATCAAGAATGCCAAAAGAAAACAATTCAGATGGGGATTCCCCTCTTGGCGGAAGGCTTAGAGGACTTGGGTACACGGCGCCTTGATCCACTACGAGAACCTTTCTTAGAAATTAATCATGGCGGAGTGAAAAAAGAGCTAAGTAATTTTGAAATGCATGGATTTGCCAAATCAGTCGTTAATAAAGCAAGGTAATATTTTAAAAATGGAAATTGTAAAAAGTCAAGAGATTAAATTAAGTTTTAAGGGTCCATGTACGCTAAAATACGTCAGCAGTATAATATTTTTTTCATACAAAGCAATCATGGATCTTGGTGACAAAAATAATCAAGATTAACATTAATATGCTTTAAAAGACTAGTGTTTCCAAAACACGATTCATCTCACTTTGCTCGATAGAAAAAATTAAAAAGTTAACCCTTTTTTTAAAAGCAAAACCCATCTGTCTATTTCAATTATGAAAATATCGACACCAGATCTAACATAAAAATAGATAAGTCCTATACCTAAAAGATAAGTGTTTCAGTTTTTATACTTTTTTTCAAATTATTTTTATAGTATCAAAAATAGTGATTTGTCGCTTAAGACGTTTACTTTAGAGCGCAATATTTCATAGTAATCATGTAACGGGGGAGTGCGGTGATTATCTCTTCTGGCTGACTAAGTATTGCGGCCTTAAGATGTTTTAATTTTAGCACTTTTGCTCGTGTTTGGGATAAATTTCCACTTTTTAAAAGCGCTTTGAAAATTTATCCCAAGGTCGAAAACAGTGTTAAAAGCACATAAAATTAAAAAAAAATCATTTTAAAAATTTAAAGTTAAAGTTATTTTAAAATGTGAATTTGATTTGCATTTATAATTTACTCATTTAGTACTATTATGTAATACTGTGGGACATACTTATACCTATTAAAGTAATTGATAAGGATAGTGTATAAACATCAGAAACGGAAACGGGAAATTACAGTTTCTTGCCATTTAAATTTTCTCCTGGTTGCTTGTCGTTTTTTTATGGCAAAAGACAGCATGCGGCTCCATTGATATTAAGACAGCAGATGGTATATACTACACAGAGGATCAGGATTAGAACGGGAGATAAAAATCAGTATTATCGACTTACTTGAATCGCTGACATCTGTCACATAAACTGAGCAAAGTTTCCTTAGAGCTATTCTGATAAGTTAGCAAATACATTTATTTTAATGTGGTATAGGATTTAGTTCATTTCCTTTTTTTGGATATAACATTTATAATGTAATTAACTTTTTTCAGTTTCGATATATTTTCAAAGATCTTACGCTTGAGGTTTGTCATTCCTCTTTTAACCCTCAATGCGACTTATGTAGCTTCTGGATTCATGCATGAATATCCATTTAATGGAAAGGGCGAAATGTATTTACGAGCAAGTAAGTGTTAAAGCCTAGTTTACTTTTTATTATGGTAATATCTTGAAAACTCGAAATGTAAGGTTATTTTGATCTAATCATGGACAATCCTTCAACAACTTTGGATGTTACACAAATTTAAAGGTTTTGGGGTGCATTACACATGAATGAGTCAATATTTTTTTTATGATATTGGAAGGCAAACAAGCATACGGACTTTCCGATGGTAAGAAATTCACGCTGCCTAGAGACACCAAAGGTGGTAATGGTGCGTTGCCAACCTGGGGCCGGGATGTTAGGCCTCGAGCAAAAGTAAGTTTACCGGCTACCTTACCCTCGAACCGGAACGCGTCATGACGTTATGGCGGCAGGAATAGGTAAAGCGGTGGTACCAATCCGGGCGAGTCGCTGCTAAACTCTACCACCTAGTCAGAATTCACGGTGTCAGTGACGGTGAGCCTTTGCTCTCCTTTTACGAGCTGCCTGGCAAGGAAGGCAGATGGCCTATTCTACAAAGGAGCCCGGACCAACACGGGGAATATCTAAAGCAAACATGGTATTTTGATTTTTTTTATATTAGAATGTGTAAAAACTATTTGAATTATTGGCTACTAGCGACCCGGCGGCTACTCGGCTTTGCAAGGGTACAAAATATACATTTAAACCTTCTTCTTTAAACACTTTATTTGTTAAACCGCATCAAAATCCATTGCGTAGTTTAAAAGATTTAACCATACAAATAGACATAAGGACAGAGAACGTGACTTTGTTTTATACTATGTAGTGATAATCAATAGCCTTTTTGCTAAAAAATATTTTTTTTAAGATGGTCTTTGATACAGTAACGTAATACGTAACATTTTAGGTAATATGTGATCATCTAACTTACTAAGACACTTTTTTAGCAAGCGTTACAAAGCCCGGTAAAGTTGTAAAAACGTCGCGGTTAGCAACAAGTAAGCCATTCAAAAAAAAAGCAAGCGTTCTTGGTGAACATTGAGTTATGAAACGTGTGAGGATAAATAACCGCTTTATTAATATAAATGCGCTGGAGCGTAGTGCGCCTGAAAAAACGAAACCTAGTATTGATTTTTGTTTAATCTAGTAGTAGGGGAACCCAAGTAAGGAACTTTCACAGTAACTTAGGCACGTCTGATTGAGATATGGGATATACTCTGTACCATGGTTAAGCACAATCTATTACGTATTAAATTTTTATATAGTCGCCTCTGTGGTCTAGCGGTTCAGGTGTTGGACTTGACTGCATGAGGTCCCGGGTTCGAATCCCGGGTCGGACAACAAAAAGAGAATTTGGGTATTTCCAATTTTTTAAAAAAAAGTTGCTCGAGATTGGATATGTGCCCAGTTAGCGATAGGCTTGCCACCTATAACATTGTTGGGCTTAGTGCCTTCGGCTAGTCGTGAGGGTTGTACCTCTGCCTACTTCTTCGGGGGTATGGGCGTGAAGATACTAGAAGCCAATTAATGGGTCCCCATGACACTGGATTTACTACGCACTTAGCATCGCAGCCTTCCCTACCATAGAAAACATCGTCACTAACTAGCCTTATTATTTTTAATAAATAAAATAAATATAATAATGTGAGGCTTACACACCATGTTCGCGGCCAATTTTTGACGTGGTATAAAATTTAAATATTTAACTCTTGAAATACTTTACTTTGGTATTTGTTCTAACACCGTTGGTAACTTGGGCTAGGGTCCATAGGTAATTAATCCACTTAATTATTTTTCTAAATTTAAAAGTAAAAATGAAATCATTTAAAATAAATGACATTTAATGATTTATATGAAAGTGAAAGTTGTTTCTTATTTGGATTTAATATTTATTCTGTAATTAATGTTACTATATTAGGTGATGTAGAAGTTGACGCAATTATTAATTTCGACGTTAGAGAAGACAAAAAGAATAGAAAGTTTGCTGAAATCACTAACTATTTCTACTCACTCGAAGTACTTGGAGATGGTTTAGTCATGTTTGAAAATCTCAATGCTGATAATCCAAAACTCGGTAAGTTAATACGAATAGTTCTTGTATAATCCGTTTCCTGGTTGCTAGATTGTTTATAAGATACAGAAGAAGTAGAAGAATAAATGATCACCAAAATCGCAGATGACGCAAAGTTTATAGTGTTGGCACTCATTTGTCGTGATAGCGCGTCCAAATGCAAGCCAGCTTATACATACGCGTCTATGGAACACTTTTTTCGCCCTAGCACATTTTGATAGTCCTCCGCGTATGACGAAGTACGCAATCGTTGCATGATAAATTGCAAAGTCACGGACCGTGCAAAACAGGTATTAGGAAATATGAGCTTGTATCAGATATAGAGTAAGATCGAAATAATATTAATAGTTAACATTATAATATACATTTAATCGAAACGAATTGTTCGACTTTTTCCATGGATATTTCGTGCGTATTTTTATCATTAAAATAAAAACACGCACAATATATTATTTCCAATATTTGCACTAGACGTTAAGCGTTTAAACTTTCGAGTATTGCTAGCTGGATGGATGCTGAAATTGTTATAATTGTCCATCAACGCAAGAAATGACAATGGTAATGACTGGCGTTACTAAAACAGAAAGAAATTCAACAACAACTTAAACAAAATCTTTCGGAAACAATGTGTAATAGGGCTTAATAATAATAATAATAATAATAATAATAGTAAAGCATTTATTGTAACAATTAGTTTAAAGTGTTCACAATATAATCCTATCATTTGAGTTAGCGTGAGCTGTGTTTCAAATGATAGTTCCTTTCCAATTATTGGTACACAACTTTAAGGCTATGTTTCACAATGTATAAGTAAAGTTCTAAGTAAGCTACTTAAAAGTTAAGTACAAAGTAAAACACGTTTTTGCGTTTCACACTCATTAAGTAACACTAATCATCACTTAAACTGCCTGGTTGGACAGAGTAGCGATTAACTTATTTACTTGTCGAGTAACTTTAACTTTCAACATAATATGGTCAACAGATGTGTTCAAAACATTCTACTCGGCTAGATATAACCCAAGTTGCTATTGTTTATTTTAGATGTTTATTAGGGTAAAATGTTCTTTTGAAAATTATTTATGTTTCTTGAAGGCTGCAAAGAT
>NJDD01003509.1:267185-288025 GCA_002245505.1 Calephelis nemesis
CTAAAAAAATAGAAAATTATTAATATCAATTTTCGATAACGTTGGTTGGCGATGGTTTTGCCACCTACCACATTGTGTGACTTTTCGGCTATTCGTGGGTGCCCTGGTTGTAACTCTGCCTACCTTTTCGGGGATATAGACGTGAAGATATTTAACATATTGACTATTGAGTATTGACACTTGCCAAAAGACAAAAAGATGACATTTACGTTTCGTCAAAAGTGCATTCTCATATTACGCAATCAATTTTATTTGGTTTTGTTGTCATAAACTATAGTTGCTAAACAATCTCTGTTTTATTTGTAATATTTCTTTATGTTTTATAAAATGTATATATTTTTTACTAAAAACTTGATAAAAAATATGTAATGCAATAAAAATATTAGACAAAAACAGTGGCTAATTTTACAAGACTGTGCTTTGGAACCCAAATATAAGTTGTTGTTGCCACTCGCCAGCCTCTTAAGTGATAAGTAACTACTCGACACATAAAAATAATGTTTGGACTGTTCTGAAATGCGTTGTAAGTCACTGAAAGGATTTAACCGTTTAGTAATTTACTTAGTAAGTAAATACTGATTGCTTTACTGATACATTGTGAAACATAGCCTACAATTTGTAAAGTAAGTTACAACCACTGAGCGTAATTATTGTAAACATAACATTATAATATTTAAAAGTACGATTACTCATGCTTGTGCGTGTGTGTATGTGTGTGTATGTGTTTAAGTGTGTATGTTTGTGTGTGTATTTGTGTGCATGTGCTCGCCTCAAGCAACTATAATAATATCGTGCAATCATAATATCATGCCGCTATATAAAAAAGATCTTCAGTTTCTTTGTAACTTTGAGTGCTGAGCCATGTTTTTAATTTATTTCTAATAGCACGATTGCTTAAATGTCTGACTTTATAAATAGAATTAAATTTGCCATATAATCGTGGCGCATGAGACTTATACGTGTGTTTAGCAAATTCACTTTTGACATCTTCCTCGAACTTTTGCAATTAATCAAATCCCCATATAGTTTAGTGATTTTTCTTTTGGATTTAATTCTTTTGTACTTTTAGGATCCGCTGTATACGCTGCATTGAATCAAAACTGGAAGAAAATGACAGCAGAATACGGAAAATCGTATTTCAATCCTCTTGCAGAAGCTGCGATCAAGGCCTTGAAACAAGCTTTTCATTATTTAGATTTGAAAACTTTCTATACAGATGTATGATATAAAAATGTTCAATAGAACATTGACATAACTAAATTTTAGTTTGATTTTTAATCCATAATCTTTCGATTTCCTTCGGCTGATATCTCTTTCTCTAATAACATTAGGTACCTATAACATAAAAATGAATAGCTAAATATGTTGCTAAGCGCAAAACTTCCGAGCAAGTAAACCGATTCTATTAAAAATAAAACGTTCTATTAAAAAGAAAAGTTGGAAAAACTGCAGGGAAAATAGGAAAATAGCACTTAATTTTTACCCATGCATACTGAACAAGTGGATCGAAATTCGCCGGGACAGCTAGTAATAGTATGAATGAAACTTAATATTTTGATACTTCATATTTTACATGATCCAGGTATTGCCACTCTCAACAAGTCCTATTAATATTATAAACTAATAATTGCCCGCGTGGTCCCACAGGAACATTGTTTCGGGATAAATCTATCCTATGTGTTAATCCACATCACTTATTATGGGTGTATTAAATTTCGTGAAAATCGGTTCAGCAGTTGTTGCGTGAAGGAGTAAGAAACAAACAATCAGACGAACTTTCACATTTATAATACTAAAAGGTTTTGAAAGTTTGTATGTTTGTGTGTTTTAAAACAAACATGGCGACTATGTGATACGACAGACTCATGAATTTCTAGACTACTACTATGCTACTGCTGTATTTGTGCTACTACTGGAGATTCTCTTAGCACACTACTGATGTCATACCGGAATATTGCTGACTTGTTCTGTTGTACTGTATCTCTTTCAGAGAGTCTTTTGAAGTCAATTAACAATGCCAAAATGAGAGAGAGAGAGAGAGAGAGGCCGGAACGTTAGAGAGATCCAGCAATATTTGGAAATGACGTCAGTTCTTTGTTATGAGTGCAACCTCCAGGAGTAGTCTATAGCTTCATGGCATTCATGTTATTGTGCTCTGTAAGCTATTTTATGAGCTCCTTTTCAGGTGAGCTGGAAGAAATCTCTTCATCTGAGATAAGCTGGCCTTTTGTAGAAGTCTTTTAGTTTCAAAGCTTATGTATGCTTTTTGTGTACAATAAATGAAATAAATAAATATTAGTAAATAAATATTGTACAACAATAAATTAATTTATTTATAGGGATAGAAATAATTTGTTAGGTGGTTTATTATAATTTTTAATTACGTAGAATATTAAAAGACGATTTGAAATGAATAAAATATAAAGGTGCAATTATTATTTGCGCACATCCGAGCTTAATTCCAATTTTTATAGTTTTAATCATTTTTTTGTGAAAAATTGTTTTATCTTAAAATCCATATTCATTAAATATGAGTCAAGAACTACTTTGTATAAAAGCCCTTGTTTCATTGTTTTAAGGACAAAAGATTCATCATTTGGAACATTTACACAAAATCTGAAATGTTCATCTCCTATTTAATATTGTTCTTTTTATACTTCTTTGCGCACTCGAAGGCTGATGATGTTAGATATCAGGGTAAGGATTTCAGTTTTTAAAAAATAATTTTAAGTACCTAATCGAATTACAACGTGCTTTTAACACTTTGTTGAAAATCTTTAGGACAAGAGGAAAATGTCTACAATCATTTTGCACTTAAAATTTAAGCAACACTGAATAATTGTAGTCCTATTTTTAAAAAAAATAATTAAATGAAATGAAATAAAAAAAAATGAAATATATTTAATTGTTTGCATTCTCTTAACTTGATAAAACTCCATCATGTATTTGTTATATAGGAAAAACACTTGCCTCTTGTGTTTGGTAGTTATCTGACATTTTTTTCCCCCGTGTTGGGTCGGGTCCGGCTTAACTGACAAATTTTTGTTTCCCCCGTGTTGGTCCGGGCTCCTTTGTAGAATAGACTATCTGCCTTTCTGTGTCAGGCAGCTCGTAAAAGGCGAGCATAGGCTTGCCGTCACTAACACCGTGAAATCTGACTAGGTGGTAGAGTTTCGCAGCGACTCACCCGGATTGGTAACACCGCCTCGTCTATTCCTGACGCCATAACGGCAAGACGTGTTCCGGTTCGGAGGGTGAGGTAGCTGGTAAACTTACTTTTGCTCAAGGCCTAACATCAAGGCCTCTGCTTGGCAACGCACCATTACCACCTTTGGTGTCTCTAGGCGGCGGGAATTTCTTACCATCAGGAAATCCGTCTGCTTGTTTGCCTTTCAATGACATAAAAAAAATTGTTTAAAAAAGTTGACATAGCCCTGAAGATAATGTAAAGGCTAAACCGGTTGGCAAATATTGATATCTCAAAATTTAAAAAAAATATATAATATGTCAAACAGTGCAAGTGTTTTTCCTTTATCAAAAATAAATTTTACTTTTACGGTCTCAAAATTAAAATTTAATGGTAAATCTTCATTTCACATTATTGTTAACAAGAATTTCATTATTTTTTAGATTCTATAACCTTGATAAAATGTAGTATCTGGGATCATAAGTGTCAAAAGGAAACAGCTACAATGGCTCTTCCTCTCTTGGCGCAAGGTCTGCCAGACTTGGGTACACGACGGCTGGATCCACTTCGAGAACCTGTTGTAGAAATTAACCACGAGGGCTTAAAATATGACCTCCGTCATTTCGAATTGTGTGGCTTTGCAAAATCGGTTGTCAATAAAGCAAGGTGTTTTTTTAACTTTTTTAAACTAAATAGAATTTTATTCAGTGGGTATTCGCCTTTTTAAACATTATAAGCTTTTCATTGTCATGTAATATTAGTTTATCAATATTGTTTTTAAAATTGGAAAATGCTTTCAGTAAGCTTATAAAAACGCCATTAATATGCTCATGTTATACTTTCTAAACATTTATATCGTTTAAATTGCTGGTCTTTTAAGCTTGAAAATCGGCTTAATGTCGGCCTCAATTTTTAACTATGACTATTGAACATTGAAATACTACAATACATGAGAAATATATACCATAAAAGAAAGAAGTGATTTAAGCTTCTGTCTTCACGCCTGTACCCCGGCGAAGTAGAACAGTGCACTCAAGATAAGCCGAAGATATTTGATTTATTTTATTATTTTTTCAAACATACATCGTCCTAAAATGGAACAGATTGAAAACCTATCGCCAACCTTACACTTATCCAATCCTGCTTAACATTATAAAGTTTTAGCAAGGACCATGTGTATGCAATTTATTAGTTCCAATTTAAAGATTGTTTTCAGTTTGTTTTACATGAAAATGAAGTAGATATATTTTTTTAGTTTTGACATATTTTCAAAGACGTATCGCTTGAGGTTCATAATCCCGGTTTTAAATATCAATTCTACATACTCAGCGTCTGGATTCATGGATGAACTACCATTTAATGGAAAGGGTGATATTTAGGTACGTCCGTGCAAGTAAGTACTATTTTCATTCTTTTGAATTAAGTTTATTTACCTTTTTTTGTTATGTTTAGAAAATCTTTATTACTCATGTAAAGTGAAATTCAATAGAAAAGGTTTTTTCATCCACGCAAATCTATTAACAGTATTGTCAAAAATATATGTTTACTAGCTGTTGCCTGCGACGTTTCTCGCGTGGTGAATGATATCACAGGAACATTTGTTCGGGGTAAAAACTATGGTATGTGTCAATTCAAGTAACCCTCTATGTGTGGTATATATATATTATATATAAAGTTTACATGGCTTTCAACCGCAAAAGTTTGTATGGACGACCATCACGTTTTATATGAGAAAAATGAAACTTTATTTTTGGACAACTTATAAAAAAAGAGTATATACGTATGTAAGAGTTTCTGGAAATTCTATCGGTAAGGGGGTGAAATAAGAGTTGAAAGTTTGTATGAAAGTTCTTATTAATGGGCTATCAACAGTAAATATATAAACTGCCACGCGGGCAAAGCCGCGAGAAATAGCTAGAATTAATATATAATAATGTTTCAGATGAGGTGGAAATTGACGCAATCATTAGCTTCGATGTGATAGAAGACAACAAGAAAAGGAAATTCGCTGAACTGACAAATTATTTCTATTCGTATGAAGTACTTGGAGATGGTGTAATTATGTTCGAAAATGTTAATGCAGATGTTCCAAAGATGAGTAAGTTAATACGATTTTAGTCATGGTTACAGCTGAGATGGTCAAACTTGGTGATCCTGTAATTCGGGACTCCTTCTGGGTTCTTTGTAAGAAATTTTGGAAGACCGGCAGACCCACACACTGGCCATCGTGCCCTTCTATAAACGCAAGGGTTCACGCAAAGACTGTACAAGTGATAGGGCCATTAGTTTGATCACATTAGCATCAAAAGTGTACAGAAAAATTGTTAAAAGTAGGGTGCAAGCGATGTCCGATGGAACATTGTGGGAAACTCAAGGCAGTTTCAGGTCTGGAAAGGGATGTACGGATCAGGCGTTTTCGCTCCGCAACGTTGTAGAAAAGCATCTGCCTGTGGGTCAAAAGGTTTTTTGCGGTTTTGTGGATCTCGAAAAAGCGGTTGACAGGGTTATACGTAAGGAACTTTGGGACATTTTACCAGATTATGGGATAGACGGGCCCGTGATGCGTGCATTTTAGTCATTGTATTTAGATTGTAAATATGCTTTATATGGGTAGATCGCAATGTTGCCTTAGTTTTATGTTAATATTGGCGTCAATCAGGGTTGTGTGCTGTGAGCACGTTTGTTTATCTTGTACTAGCTGTTCCGGCGAACTTCGTTCCGCCCGTTCAGTTTGTATGGGAAAAATTAAAATGTCGTTTTTTCTAGTTTCCTCGCTGTTGTAAGTTATAAAATGTACCCCACGTCCAGAGTCCACGGCTCTAACCTACTTCTCCATCAATTTTCAGCCTGATCGGTTTAACTATTACGACTAATTCATCTTTCGTGTTTTTTTTTTGTTTTTAAAGTGTATTCTGCTATTTGGGGTGAAGACAAATCCAACGAATTAAAAACCAGTAAAATTGGCCCAGCAGATCTCGAGTTATGTGTTGTAACAAACCCGACTTTCTTTTATATACATAGATTTGGACAAACATGTCTTTAAAGCTTAAGATCATTAAATGTAGGAATGCGTATGTTCGACCACATACTAAACTGCCTGCTTTATGCAGATGATGATATAGTTTTGTGTTCTACACCATCTGAGCTGCAAACACCGGTCACAGTAATAGAAGGCGATTGAAAAAAACAAGCTCACATTTGAATGCGGTGAAAACAAAAAATGGTGTTTGAAAGAGATGTAGCCAGAACGGATACGTTTAAAAACTTGCCTCTAATAAACACTAAGTGATAGTATTCGCAACTTGCTTAGCATAGCCTTATAAAAACATAATATCTACTAGTATAGATTTTTTTATCATATTCATTAATTTATTATTTTCAGGAACTGCTGTAGACACTTTGTTTCATGAAAACTTTAAGGCAATAACAGCAGAATGTGGAAAACCATTTATCAACCCTCTTGCAGAAGCTGCATTCAAAGCTTTATCACAATTTTCGCATTCTGTAGATTTGACAACGTTTTTTACTGACATTTGATGTAAAGTTGACAATTATGAGAATAAATCAATAACATTTCATTAAATTTTAATTTAAGAATATGTGGTTTCCTAGCTCCCTTGTTTCTTAACTTAATTCCTTTCCAAAATCGAGACATTTCATTCATATCCGTTCCCTGTCCGTTACTCATGTCATGTAAATCCCTACCAACTCATATACGCTTTCTTTTGATCACTTTGAAATAACAGATTCAAGTGATACCTATTCACACGTTTGAAGTAGTTGATTAAGCCTTAAGCCTATGCCAGCAAAGGCTTGATTGAGACATTACTCTCTGTTGGTTGTATCCCAAGCTGAAGCAAATAAGTTGCCCAATGATAACTCTAACTACTTTGATATAACGTTCGATCCAATTCTGCACAGCTGGCGTATAATCAGCAGATCGTAAGTCTTAGTTACATTTATAAAATTTGACACGAGCAACACGACACGTCGTTACAGCCGTATAAAATCGAATGTGTACTTACTAAGTTTTGACTAATCAATAGATAAGAGTCTAGTATGCAATCTAAATCTAGTATCCACTAGTTCCATATTACATTTATGTGCAGGGAAACGTGGTAGCCGTGGTTTGTCACTTGTCGGTATGTTATTAAATTCCAGAATTGTTTCTTCCAAAGTCCTCCCCTATTGTTTATTTTCCTGGGTACAACAATTACAGTTTCAGCGTCTTCCACATCAGAGACACCATCCACTAGGGTTAATGATTAATCGACAAAAAAATGGTCACCGATTAGACCGATTAGACCGAATGGCCAAGTTCGGCGGTGGGCATAGAAACAGTTATTTTCAAACTTCAAAACTCGACTCCGTTAAGTGAATCATACTTGATCCGACAGGAACATACGGGAACAATACGCAGTGAGATTGATTCCCCCGTCAGTCGACCTGTAGTTCGCTTGCATGACGATTTCATTAATAATTGAAGTCTAGTTTATGCAGCGCACTGCGGGGTTGGGTACGGGGCCGATGGTACCGCTGGTTTCAGGCGTGTTTTCCAAGGCCTCTTTCGATGCGGAGCAGGTGCTCGGCTCGGCACTGGAGTCAGCAACTCATATTCTGCTCGATATATCGAACTTTGGTTGGATCGCATACCTATTCATTACACGCACGCCTATCCATGTCACATCACTCGGTGTGACGAGCTGACGAGAGGATAGGCGTACGTTGGATCTCTTATTAATTGTCTCCTAGTATTTCGCTGAATAGACCTTTCCAGTCACATCATTGTTTTATTGTATATCCATGTGGTGATTATTTTACAGCGTTTCTGCATTATAAATTTAAAATATATTCATCACTAATTAATTTCTGCATAAAATATCAAAACAAAAGTTTATTTTTATGTGTTTTTCAATTATTTTGTAATGCCATTATTATTATTAACTTTACAATGTTAAGTGTGTGTTTTATTCAAAACTAGCAATAATTAACACTAAGCGATAATAATACAAACTTCATCCATTCAAAAATTTCCAGTAATAAAAATGTCGCGTTCCGCAAATACTTTGCTTAGCGGAAACACTAGGCATGTCTACTTATCTATACTTATGAAATAACATGTCCTGACTGACTGACTGATTCATCATCGCTGAGCAAAAAAAATGTTAGAGTTACAGCCATGAAATTTAGTGCGTAGGATTGTTTTATTGAGTCGACACACACTAAGGACGGAATTTCAAAAATCATATTCTTTATCGGGTGAAATAGAGGTTGCACCCTTGTATGGAAGACCTTAATTTTTTAAGTTAGAAACACGAAACTTTGTCATTGAGCTACTTATTAAAAATGAGTAAATACGAATTTAAGCGTTTCTAGAAATTCTACTAAGGGTGTGTAATAAGGGTTGAAAGTTTTGAATGAAGGTCCTAATTAATTAGCTATAATCAACAAATATATTAACTTCCACGCGTGCAAAGCTTCAGGTAACAGCTAGTACATAATAAAATTCTAGCCGTCTTTAGGTCTCATCGAATAAAATTATGTTGATATTATAGTATGTATCGCATTGTAATGAAGACTATAATAGTTGAACCTTGGAGTACTTTACTCCGTGTTTATCAATAAGACAGTATAAGAGTGAATTCTGTATACTGAAACTATTTAAAAAATAAGTGCACATCACTAAAATGGGCTGTATACTATTGTTATAATTTTAGTCTATCTGTGTGTATCTTGGCCGCGATTCACCCCGACTCTTCTGAAAGATTGTAACGAAATTTAGCACATACCGAAAGACGTGTCCGGAAGAATATAGCGAACTTTTTATCTAGACTAAATTCTTTTATCCCACTCACTAAAGGGGTTCCTGTGGGAAGAAGATAAAAATTAAAGCAGGAATTGGAAAATCGTAAAAAAATTGTGAAAGGGTATATGGAATATTTTATCTAGACACAGTTCATATACTTTCATCCCGCTCACTAAAAGGGTTCTCCTGGGAGGTGGTTAAAAGTTAAAGTAGGAATTGGGCGTTTTTAAGAGTTGATTAAAAAGGAACCCTTTTAGAATTGTCATATCTGTCTGTCCGTATGTCACAGCCTCTGTCCTTTATGGGTATTTTATTATATTCTTTGACCTATACTGAAACTAACAAGATTACACTAGAAAAGATAAAATTAGGTTTGCTTAATATAATGAAGCGATCCGAATGAATGAATCGAAATCATTTAATAGAAGAAGGCGTTACGTTGGGAAAATCATACTTAAATTTAAATGAAATTATTTAATTTGCAATTTTCCGCCAAAAAACTTATACGTATTATGGTACGATAAAACAGGAAAAATAGTGCACTATGAATGAATTGGACTTACCGGAAGCCAAAATATATACAGCTACATTCAGCTAAAGCAGATAAATTTCATTTGTTTAGAATCTAATAAAATCAATTCATGGTGGCTATCTCCATACATGGATTTAATAGTAAAAACAACACTTTTATTTAATCTTAAAATGATTTATGTTTAGATACGTTTTTAAAAATTGAAATTGAACTTAGATTTACTTACAACTTTACGTAGTACAACTTTATCTCAAAGTAAATCTTTTAAAAGACAGGAAGGACATAAGACACAGAGCGAAAAACCTAAAAAAATAATGCCGTAGATCTAAATGAAAGTTTTTAATGAAAATTTGTTCGAATGAAATATAGTGAAACACGACATTATCCTTTATACAAATAGCTACTATGAAAAACAAAGTAATTTTCTCTTAATATATCATTAGGTAATATATGATTCTACGGAACCTTTCATAAATAATCCGATTGGTACTTGCCCACTTTTTTGTTCTAAAAATCATATTCATGAAATGCAATATAAACAATATTACCTAACATAAAAGCAACTGCTGCGTTGTTTAAGTTTTAAAAATGTTCAGCTCCTCGCTCAGATAACTAAAATCTAAAAATGTTCACTTCCTACTTCGTTGTATGTTTTTTGTCTATCGTTACATGCTCGAAGGCTGAAGATGTTTTGAATGAGGGTAAGAATTCTTTCATTTTATATAAATTATAAACTTAACATATATTATGGTAAAATTCACATATATTATGCTAAAATTAACATTAATATTCCTTAATTCATAATTACATCTTTCATTTGCGTCTTGTTAATTCGTTTTAAATGTATATATTAATTTATTTAAATAACGAACAATATGTCGTGTCAATAATATTTATATTTCATTATATTTTTCTTATTTACTTTATCGTTATCTACACGTTTCATAAAATACTAATTTTTTTTTCAATAACTGACTTTCATTGATTGTAGATAAAATTGTTCCATTTTTTTTTTGTTTCGATATCTGTTCAAAGACATTACGAAGGTTTTGTTGTGGTTGTTATTTTTTTTAAATAATTGGAATATGTAAGATAAATCAACATAAAATAGTAAATAGTATTACCATTTAATTTGGTTTTCAGATTCCTTGAAGTTTATAAGATGTAGTGTCTGGGATCATGAATGTCAAAAACAAACAGTTCAAATGATCATTCCTCTTTTGGCGGAAGGTTTGCCAGACTTGGGTACACGACGGCTGGATCCACTTCGAGAACCTTTTTTGGAAATCTTATACCGCGGTAGCCGAAAAGAACTACGTCATTTTGAATTGTGTGGCTTCGCAAACTCTATCGTGAATAAAGCAAGGTTTGTTTTTTTCATTTTATCAAACACTGACGAAAAAAAGTGGTGTTATAAGTTTGAAGGTGTGTCTATGGGTGTATTATTATTGTTTATAGTATTCATGGGTCCGAGTCAAATAACTCCGAGGATCACTGCGACGTTAATATATCTATTGTGATCACATCTTTTCTTACTAAGCTTACTTAGTTCTGCAAGGCCGACAATTTTTAGGAACTGTAATATGCACTTGGGACTTATCAGAGCTATCACAGACTATATAATTGCCGTTTCCTCCGCTACCAAGCTATTGACCGGCTATAGTCAAGTCCTCTACTAGGCTCATAGTGTTTAGATGTTTGTTCAACCTGTAGTGACCTGTAGTAGTGCTCGTATTGAAATCTTCAGATTTCTTTTGCAATCATCTAAAAGTGCTTTTGACATTCCCATATACCGTTGAGGTCCTGTGCGGAGTGCATCTGAGCTCCTTCTAGCCAGTTTGTCAGCAGCTTCGTTTCCTTTTACACATGTCTGGTTGGGAACCCCTCATAGCGTTACTTTGTTGTTTATTTAGGACCAATTCCTTTGCATATCCTGGTGTTTGAAATCAAGTCTTATTGAATTATTGTAACAGCTTATTCGCTACCACAGACTACAAAAGTGGAGAAAGAACTCACCTTGCGGTATCCTCCAGTAATGCGGGTCACGACAGTTACTTCAAGTAAAGTTAACTTTGCAACCCTATGTGTCAACATTGCTCCAATAAGACGAATGTTCATGGTTGTGTCAACACCGCGTGTTCTTGAGAACTTATAATACGCTCCTTACTATCAAAAAATCCGTCGGCTAAAAGTCAAACATACTGAGAAAAAAAAATCAACTTCCTACAAAAAAAAAATATGGTGTTATATCTTTAAAGTATCTGTGGCATTATAATTTCTTTACGAATGGAATTATTCCGATTCGGATTTTCATTTGAAAGCTGAAACCCAGATGATTCTTAACTAAGAGTAGGATTTGTTGGGTTTTAATAAATATTTTAAAATTTGTTATTGAATACGTGCTGTCATGTCTTGTTGTTTATCTACGCATTTTGTTTTAATTACTTGTTTTGTTTCAATTTCTAATTTTCATAAGTCTTAGGCAAAATTTTTTTTTTTTTTTAGTTTCGACATATCTTCAAAGATTTTACGATTGAGGTTCACCATACCTGTTTTAACTATGAATGCGACTTACGAAGCTTCTGGATTCATGCATGAAATACCATTCAATGGAAAGGGGGATATGTACATACGAGCTAGTAAGTGTCATTGTATCGCTTTCAACCACATTGTACTCTCCTATTTTAAAATGCAAAGAAAATATTGTATATTACAATATTAAAAATCACAATAAAATATTGTATATAAACTCGCACAGACTTTCACTACTTTAAAAACTTTAGTAAAAGTACATTATTTGAAAAGCCAAAGTTATATTTGTGATAGTGAATATGTTATTTACTTCCATTTCAAATTTGTAACAATGTTATGTCTTTATTTGAAATGATGTATCTTATTGTATAGTTTTACATTTATACTATTTTTATTTTTGTTTTTCTCCTTACTGTTATTATTAATATTTTAAACTTATGTTATAGTTTTTGTTTGTTTTATCTCTTTACCTACCGAATCTTTTTTATTTTTTATGATATTGTAAGGCAAACAAGCAGACGGATTTCCTGATGTTAAGAAATTCACGCCGCCTAGAGACACCAAAGGTGGTAATGGTGCGTTGCCAACCTGGGGCCGAGATGTTAGGCCTCGAGAAAAAGTAAATTTACCGGCTACCTTACCCTCCGAGTCGGAACACGTCATGACGTTATGGCGGCAGGAATAGGTAAGGCGGTGGTACCAATCCGGGCGAGTCGCTGCTAAAACCTATTGAACCTAATATGAACCTATGAACCTATGTTTATTTAGTCTCCTAAGACAAAAAGGTTGTCTGGTAGAGATCGCTTTGTTTGGCAATAAGACCGCCTTTTGTGTACTACAAACTATAATAATATGCTCTTGTTACTACTTAATTATATTTATTTTGTAGTAAGTTTAATTGTGTACAATAATGAGTTCATCGACAATAAATTCAAATTCATAATCATTTGAATTAACTTGAAAGTTTAGTTTAGTGTTAAGGAGATTGGTTGTTAAAAACACTATGACTTTGATATCAAATTTGAACTTTTCAATTCATATGAAATTTCTCCTGACGAAAAAAGAATTAAAAAGAAGAGTTAGCAAAATTGGTCTATTATTTGTATTATTGGTAATATGGTCTAAGGGATACAGAGATTCGTTTTTATGTATATGGATTAAACAATATTTTTTTAATATTTTAGATGATGCTGAAGTTGACGCTGTTATTAGTTTTGACGTGAGAGAAGACAACAAAAATAGAAAATTTGCTGAAGTAACCAATTATTTCTATTCCCTTGAAGTACTTGGAGATGCTGAAATCAATTTCGAAAATGTTAATGCAGATGATCCGAGAATGGGTGAGTTCAACAATTTTATTCATAGACTAGCTTCTAGACTAGATAAAACTGAAAAATTAAGTTTTTTTTCTACGTATTTTTCCAGAATAAAAAGAATCCCATTTTATGGCCAGGATAATAAGGTATAATTATACCAAGTTTCATCGAAATCGAACCGTTAGTTTTCACGTGATGCCTGAACATACAGACAGACAGACAATTTTTTTTAATTACATATTTGGGTTTCGTATCGATCCAGTAACAACCTCTGCTATTTATTTTTTCAATCTTTTCAATGTACAGAATTGACCCTACTACAGATTTATTAATGTATAGATTATACGAAAAGAGCGTAAATATGATAACGAAATATTCCTTTAATGGAGCTCCTATGAACTAATGTTCACAATAATGATAAATAGTACTATTCAAATTATATGCTTTGGCTATATTCGTTAAGCTTCGGAAATCCGAATGTATTTTAAAGATGTAGTATCTATATAGAGCTGTTATTACACATAATTAATCATTTCACTTAAATTTAGATTAGGTCAGCTAATTTAAAAATAGAAGTATAAAATGTGAAAATAGTTAAAAGAGTAAAGCCAAAGCGCATAATGTAAATAGTATTACTATGCAGAGGATACGATTATTAACACTGGTTGCATTTATCAGAACCGTAGATTTAATCAAAATTTTATAATGATCGTAAGTAACAAAACCGTAAGCAGAGACGTTGTTAGAAAAAGAAAGACAACGATTTTTTGGAAACTGGATAGATCGAAGATTACTGTTCAAGCAAGCAACCGTCGTTGGTTGCTCGTTTCCGACTATTGATTCTAAACATTATTTGAAAATATTGGTAACGCTCCGTTACTTTTGAACAAACTACGAATGGTTTAGCTGACGGATTACGATTCGTTGATTATAGGAACCGGAAATTAGTGACTATATTCACTTAGCACAAGTATCTACAAACACGATTTAATTTTCTTCGCAAACTTTTGCGTCGACGAAACCTTACTGGAATCTAATAATTTGGTTTGGTCATTTTCTGTTACTCTTCTTGTCCCTTAAAAATTTTGTTATTTTTAGCTGCCGCTGTACGCAACGCTTTAAAGCAATACTGGAAGGCACTAATAGCAGAAGAAGGAAAATTATATTTTAATCCCTTTGCAGAAGCTGCTATCAAAGCATTAACACAATTTTTACATGCTCTAGATTTAGAAACTTTCTTTACTGACATATGATATAAAATATTAAATAAAAGATTGAAAGCATTTAAATTTAGTTTAGTTTTATGTCATTGTTGGTAATTTTGTACACGGTATTTCATCAGACATTTAATCCATCACTAGGTAACTCGGTTGATGAAAAATGTTTCAATTTGACATGGTCGGATTAATCTGACATCTTAAAATATTCCATCTCTTTTGTTTTTGTTTGATTTGAAAAAGATAGCACGCTTCTGAAATAAGTTTAGTTAATGTTAGTTTGTAAACAGCAGAATCACCACCATTGGCTATCATTTTCGTAATTCCTTTGAATATATTTCCCCCGTGTTGATCCGGGCTTCTTTGCAGAATAGACCATCTGCCTTCCTGTGCCAGGCAGCTCGTAAAAGACGAGCATAGACTTGCCGTGACTAACACTGTGACATCTGACTAGGTGGTAGAGTTTCACACCGACTTACCTGAGTTGGTACCAACGCCTTACCTATTCCTGCTGCCATAACGTCAGCGCTTGACGTTGAAGTGTTCCGCTTCGGAGTATAAGGTAGCCGGTAAAATTACTTTTGCTTGAGGCCTAACATCTTGGCCTAAGGTTAGCATCATTACCACCTTTGATGGTTAGTAGATACACCAATATACGTATGTACAGGTAAGTGTCACAATTTACCACATATTTTCTTATCCGTTCCGTATCCTTATTGCTGACAGTTTAATGTTTCTTAGACATTCTAAAACAAAGTGATGTTATATAATGGCTTAAACTTCGTATCGCTTGACATTAATATCTATTACCAGTTTGTACGAAAAAAAAGTTTTGTTTTTTCCTATTTTCTCTGCAATTTTCCCGGTTTTTTTTTTATAAAAACCTTCTCTTGGCAATAAACAACATAATAGTCTAAGAGCCGGTGGGAAACCGACCTTCACCGATCGTGCTCATGATTAATTTTAATTTAATTATGCATGTTTTAAGTATGATTTTTTGCAGGCAAGTCTATATGACTGATTTTGTAAAAAAATAATCTAAAGTTTGATATGACTTTTGATAAGTTAGCAGAACGATGGAGTCACCTATATTGACTTACTTGTTCACATCTGTTTGCTAGGTAGCTATACACAAAAATGAGTAGGCAAGCCTATTAGGCATATTGTGTGTGTCAAAAACTAACAGTAAAATAAAATTCATGTTTGTCAAAAGAATGAAAGTGATGAAAAAAAATCGATTAAAGTTAATTTAATTAAAAATAGCCGTGAGCACTTTCAGATAGGCAAGTAATTATAGGTATATTTTATTGTAAATAATATTCGATGAGAAATATGTCTCATTTGGTTATTAGATCGGGTAAGGTCGATTTCCCACGGTCTCCTTAACTATAACAAAAAAGAATTAGCAAAATTGGTCCACCTGTTTAGGCGTAATGCGATGACCACGCGAAACGAGGATTCATTTTATCTAGACAGCTTCATTTCTAAAACATATATTATGTTTTTGTGAAGTCATGATTTGCAGTAATTTCATTGTGTTTTAATATTTACTCGTTAAAAATTCTAAAACGCACTGTGAGTAGTGAAAAGTCAAAAATTTTAATTAAAATATCGATAAAAATTTTCTATATAAATAATTGCACGTTATTTTATTATTGTGGAACTGAATATCACTACATAGTATAAAACAAAGTCGCGTACTCTGTCTCTATGTCCCTATATGTGGTTAAATATTTCAAACTTCGCAACGGATTTTGATGCGGTTTTTTTTATAGATAAAGTGTTTAAAGAGAAAGGTTCGTATGTATATTTTATACCCGTGCAAAGCCAGGGCGAGCCGCTAGTACATAGTAAACGTAATAGTTTTTCACATAAGGCTTAGGTATCTGATTGATGGATTATCTGATACATCTATTAATTTTAATTTTTAAAATTAATTTCTTGTTGACAGGTGTTTAGCATGAGTTGGGTATCTAGAACATCTGACAAAATAGAAAACTTTTGTTTTATAACATTGATCTCTGATTATAGAATGATCAACGCGAAATCAGGGTGTTAGAAGCATTTCTGTCTGATTAGGTAATTTAGTTTTATTAAATTAATACGTTGTATATACTACATTTAGTAAAAATCACACATTTTTTTGTTTAATTTTATGTAACTTTTTTAATTAAAAATCAAGCTGAATTGGACTGCATTCGAGGCACACTCACAGACTTTGTGAAAATATTAAATCTAAGGCCAGACTGCACAAACCCAAGCATGTTAACAAAGAGGTTACTAGTTGATAATTTTTAAAAATATTATCCATACTAATATTATAAATATAAAAGTAACTTTGTCAATCTGTCTGTAACGCTTTCATGCTAAAACTACTACATCGATATAAGTAAAATTTAGCACAAACGTAGACAAGACATTGAAAAGGATAAATGTTATTTTTTACTGCAGAAAAATATCTCATTCTCACGGGAAACAAATTTAGCGTCAAGTGAAACTTACGAATCATTGTTTGTTTGCTTGAACGTGCTAATCTCAGGAACTACTTGTTCGATTTGGAAAATTCTGTCAGTGTTAGATAGCACATTTATTGAGAAAAGTTACAGGCCATAAATATTATCACGAAAATACCAATAGGAGCGGAGCACCTACGAAGAATGTTTCAAAGTAAGGGGTTTTTTTTTCATACAGAGCTTTCACTGCATCCGCTTTGTAAACGGTTCAAGTTTACATAATTATTGTTCCCCTTTAAAAGCTCTAAATAAAAAACAACTACATATTTCTATCTGTTAACGTTAGTTCACTATTACCTTTTTTATGCTAATCAAATGAAAACTGCAGGAAAAATGGAAAATATGTTAATTTCAAGTGAAACGAAGTTCAACGGGTCAGCTAGTTGTTTTATAATTGGTATTCACCCTATATAAAGATGTTTTAAATTATTACCCGGTTAATATGATGATTTTTACCTCACCAGATAGAAAGTAAAACATCGGTTAAAGATGGATTATACTACGCTTCAAGGTGCTTATTGAGTCTTTCTTTAAAAATGACTTAAGCTATAATACCATGTAAATAAGATCTTAGATAAAAAAGTATCTTCACGCCCATATCCCCGAAGAGGTAGGCAGAGGCACAACCAAGGCACCCACGACATTAAGTCCCATAATGTGATAGGTGACAAGACTATCGCTAACCGAGCACATATCCAATCCCAAGCAAAATTTTTTTTTGTTTTAAAATTGAAAAAAAAAACAAATTTCATTGTTGTTGCTTAAACCCGGAACTTCATGCAATTAAGTCCAACTCTTAGACCGCTAGACAACAGAGTCTATAAGTTCCTAGATAGAGGATTCCATTACTTTGACGTTAGAGTAATAAGAAGAAAATTTTTTTTTATGTGTGTGTGCTTGGATTTCAACAAAATGCAAGTGATATCAAGCTGTTCGTCTCTCTTCTCTACTAAGAAATGTTGCCATGGACGGTAGTCAAGTTTCTACAACTTGCTTTAGATGAGTTGGGAGACTACTATTCACCTTTCTCAACGCCGGTCTATCGAGTCAAGTGACAAGATAGCGGAATCAGCTCAGATGTAACTGCAGTACTCCATGCATGTGTGGGCGTTAGATTGATAAAGTTTTGTTTAACCTTACATGAAATCTTTAACTTTTTAATGAGTGGTTTTGTTTTGAGTTAAAAAAGACTCAAAATTCATACTAAAAAGACTAGCCAAATTTTGAGAGAGTTGGATAACACTTTTGATTGTTAAAGTAATTAAAAATTAAAAAATATACAAAATTTCCGAGTAAATTATTATTAATAAGTAAATTAATAAGGAAAATAACAGACATAGTTTAGAGAATTAGCAAGCTGAAGTGGCAATGGGCAGGCTACATTGCTCGCAGAACCGACAACTGTTAGGGAAGAAAGGTTCTGGAGTGGCGGCCCCGCACCGGAGGACGTAGTGTTGGACGACCTCCCACCCTGTGGACTGACGATCTGGTCAAAGTCACGAGGAGCCGCTGAATACAAGCGGCTGGTGACAGTGACTTGTGGCGCTATTTAGGGGAGGCCTATGTCCAGCAGTGGCATCCTCCGGCTGATGATGATTATGATGATGATGATGATGATAAATTTCTATTTTCATCCTACACACATTTCATTCAACTGGTTCCCGTCATCCGATATCGCAAGCGCAGGCTGGTGACGTCATGATTCGTACTAGGTACGACATATCGTGATAACAAGCGATGTATTAATGCGGACTATTTTAAAGGAATCTTTACGTTAATGTCACAATTTTGCGAAATATTTATTCATTTCTATCCTTAACTTCCTTATATTAGAATTTGACCAATCCTTTGAAAGTAAACCTGTACACACATACATATCTTCACGCTAAGTCACGTACGGGGTAGGCAGAAAGTATCGAGTGCCAATTGTCACTATCCTGGCAGACCTGCCTATTTTCCATATTCATTACCCTTTTCATACTAACACGCCGGTTTCGGAGACTCTTGATTCCACCTTCAGCTAATACTCGAGCGATTCAATCGTGGAATGTCAACCTAGGTCTCCCAATGTATCTATATCGATTCATTTTTTGATTGTATATCTGCTTTACATTGAATATCACATTGTATATCCCAAAGTTCATCTTGGCAGAAAACAAAATACCCAAGAGTTTTTTTTTAAATTTTTTTATTATTTTTGTAGAAACTGCAAACTACAATCTTGAAATAAAATATCCAAAAAGGAAATATAACATTTAAGTGCCAAATAATAGTACGTATAAAAAAGTAGAAAATATAGACATGATTAAGTATGAAATTAAAAATTTATATACAATAAATCACATTATAATATCGATAAATATTTTCTGATAAGTTGCTATTAAAAATTTGAATAACATTGTTAATGTACTTATATTATTTTTACTTTTAATAACAGTTGCAACAAATGTAAGAATAATAATTAACAGTAATATTTGCAGTAAATTTACTTAAAGTTTAGTAAAAAATATTATTTATTGTTATTTTAAGTTGCACTTAGTTTAAAGGTTTTTATCTATGAATTTATGTATCAAATAACATTAACCCTTAAACGGAATCGTTGTTTCCTTCAACATAACTGGAATCGTGGGTCTAAATGGACCCATTTATTATAATTGATGTTATTAAGTAGCATAAATACAATTAACGTTCAAGTGCTAAAAGTTATGCGCACGTTAATCTGGTGTGTAACTTTATTTTTTGTAAGCAAAAGTTACACGCTAGATCAACGTGCGCGTAACTTTTGTTAGTAAGGCTGTTAAAGTGTATTTAATGCAATATTTGTAACAGCTTTATTACTCCTGTTAGAGCAATAAAATTGATTTGATTTAAGTTGTGCTTCCCAATCTCTTGAACAGTTATTTGTTGTCAATGTCAGGACCGAAGTTTGCCAAGACGGCTAGTGAATATAAATTGATTAGCCGATTCGCTTCGTATCGCCTGAACTTCGTATCGCCTGACATTAGAAGCTACTTAGAATTTGTATGGAATTTATTGAAATAATGTTTTACTTTCCCTTAAATTTTTTCGGTTTTTCTAGTCATTAAAACCTTTTTCCGACAATGACCAACACAACAAAAAAAAAGGAAAATGGTCAATCCGTTCAGGAGTGATACAATGACCACGGGAAAGGGGAGATTCATGTTTGTATATTTGGAAGATATACAATTTTATTATAGCAAATATAGCATCAAAGACATTTGTATTTATTTTGTATGTCTTTGATAGTTATTTTATAGTATCTATTAGGCATTATGACGTTAGAGTTTGTTAATGTTGCGTCTAAACCCGGAGTGTAACGCCTGCAGTTAACTATTACACTACGTTATTCATCTTATTAACAATCATACACTGCAGTAGGTACTTCAAATTTCAACCTGGCATTATAGTACATTGTACACTGTGTAATACATTCATGAGTATCTTATCTATTTTAAAAATGTATATTACGTATACAAAATATTAATGTGAGAAATAAAAATAATCTAGCAGTATCCAAAACTCGTCTCCATAAAATAAAAATATTCTTTTTGGGTTAATGTAAACGTTTCTGCAATAAACTGCCTAAAGTTATTAGATTCTACCTTGAAATAAGTAATAGAAGGATGTAATACGTGGCAAGCATATTGCCAACCGGGCACACATCCAATCCCGAGCAACTTTATTTTTATTAGAAAAAACACATTTTTTTTGCCCGG
>NJDD01003509.1:288513-305860 GCA_002245505.1 Calephelis nemesis
ACTAACACCTATGGACCCATAACACAAGAATAAAATTTGCTTGCTTTGGATTTAGATTCAATTTGTGTGTCTTGTGTAGGGATATTTATTTATTTTTCTGAACTGCCTTGTTTGTCGATGGGGTAGCATACACGCCTAACTCCGACGAGCAACCGAAAGGCTCGGGTTCGATTCCCGATGGGGGCAGGCATTTGTGTGATGAACATTTAGATGTCTGCATTTCGGGATCTGGGTGTTTATTATATTTATTCTGATATCACTTTAAGTATTTCTATGTATTAGAATTGCTAACTTTCAACCACAACAAAAGCATATATCTTGCTTAATTTGTGATAAGAATATTTATGGAAGTGAAACTTCTTAAGAATCGTTGTGATTTCAAAACGGGCGCCACTGAAAAGCGACAGGTAAGAAAAGCAAATATATATTCATCTCATTCTTTTGCAGGTAAGTGACACAAATATATATTCATCTCATTCTTTTGTTAATTTACTGAAGTTTCGATTCTATTGTGTGTGAAGCGCACACACACCTTTTTTATGTATGAATTATATTTTCAATTATCTAATAAAAATAACGTTCCCTGGGATTAGATATGTGCCCGGACTTATTGTCTTCGGCAAGTCGTGGGTGCCCTGTACGTGCATCTGCTATCGGCATGAAGATACTTTTTATATATCAGAAAAGTAAGTCATGATTCATAATTAGTCCTGGATGAGAGGATGTCGAGTTAAAATCTGTGCTGCGCTATTTTTAACCGACACGAACATTTTGTCGGCGTGTTGTTTTGTATGCTTGTTACGTGATTACTCGACCATATAATTTAAATCTAAATCCAAGAAGTGGTTTCATTTAAATCTAAATCCAAAAAGTGGTTTATGCATTATATTTATTAATGAAAAATAACGTTATTGTTGTTTTCCTTGACGATGTGCAATTCAAATGGAGATTTATTTTTATGATATTGGGAGGCAAACAAGCAGACGGATTTCCTGGTGGTAAGAAGTTCAAGCCGCGTAGAGACACCAAAGGCGTTAATGGTGCACTGCCAACCTGAGGCCGGGATGTTAGGCCTCGAGCAAGAGTAAGTGTAAATGTACCGGCTACCTTACCATCCGAACCGGAATACAGGTAATAGGTATGGCAGTGGTACCAAACCCGGCGAGTCACTGCGAAACTATACCATCTAGTCAGATCAGTCTATGCTCACCGGACCCGGACAAACACGAGGAACATCGAGGTATTATTTTGTCTTTTAACTGTGTTTAAATAAATTTGTGTTTGTGTGTTTAAATTATTTTTAAAATATATGTTTCTTACAATCAAAAATTGGTCTGATTGTTTGCCTTCTGATAACTTTAATATAAACAAATCATTTTTTTCCTTAGATTTCAACTCACTTCATTATGTTATTTATGTTTTATTTGTTCTAAATATTATATCTACAAACGTTATTAGTACACGATCCCTTTTCATTATTAGTACACGATTCATGCTTGAATTTATGTTTTATGAAAAGGGTGAAATGGTAGATATTATTAGATAGGTATTAGATAGAAAACATTCGTTCAAAATATTTAAAGTTTCTGTAATTATTTTACTGTGTTAAAAAAATGTTAATAACATACCTATATGAAAACAAAATTAAATTAATAGTATTATGTTCATTCCATGGATTTTATGAAGTGTTTATAAGGCGTAAAAAACATTTATTTATTTTGTTCTTTATTGCAAATTTTAGTAAAATAAATTGTGATAGTTGGTCCGTTCTCCTTTGTAGAATAGTCCATCTGCCTTCCTGTCAGACTGCTTGTAAAAGGCGAATAAGCTTGCTATCACTAATAACGTGACATTTGATTAAGTGGTAGAGTTTCGGAGCGACTCGCACGAACTGGTAACATTCCTGCTGCAATTATGCCGCTTTTTCTATTTGGTAATGCATCATTACCGCCTTTGCTGTTTTTAGGCGGCGTGAATTTCTTACCATCAGAATTTTTTTTAAATTTGCCTTCCAATGTAATAAGAAAAATAGTAAAAAGAATACAAAAATTCGTGTAACCCGAAAGTAAGTACATATCGACGCAAGAAAGCGTAAACGCTTTAACCCTCGAAAATTCGAAAATACGTTTTTGACACCGTTACAATCAGAAAAAAAATATGCTTCGAATGAACCGAATCTCTTAGCTCTAAGACGAAAAAAAAAGATTTGCACAGCGTAAACTTTTGGTGATTTCTGAGATTGTCTCAGACTGTATATTCCTGTAACCCACTGTAAAACTCATGTTTTTTGGAGTGATGGTACTTAAACCATTTCATGGATCATAATTTAATCTATGACCATATTTACTACGCTTATGCGGTACAACCGGTATATACCGGTTATATGCGGATCATGATAAAATAATATGCATGTATGTATGTATAATAGATATGTATTATATTACTTATGGAATTGAAACATTATTTTAAGTAATGCCTACGGCAAACGTAAAATGTTGTAATTTTTTAAGCAACTAAGTAGTGGATGATATTTGGTAGATACAAGCACACCCGAAAAACGTTCTGTCTTATTTATGGATATTGAAATCGAAGGAACTGGGATAATACTTGGAATAAGGGAGTTAAGGATAGAAATGATAATGCATTATAAATATTTCGCAAAATTGTGACATTAACGTAAAGATTCCTTTAAAATAGTCCGCATTAATGTAGCAATGTAAAATTTACACTTTTGTTTTCTTGAATTTTCTAACATTCCACCCTACTTACAAACCTTTTTGTAAATTCAACCCCCAACTCTTCTTTCGTTATGATTACCAAAAAACAAGTGATGGCATGTTCTAAAAACCAATACAGTTTTGAATGGTGATGGAGCAGATGGCGCCAGTACGTGGTGTGTGAGTGTAATACCATCTGGTGGCGAAACGGAGTTCACTGGGTCGGCTAGTCCCCAATAAAAAAGTCATTTATGAATTCATTGTACTTGTATCCTTACATTGTTTGACAGTACAAAAATTTTCCCCGCTAAGAATCCTTACATTTAGACGTAATCCCAGTTTATTTTTTCATTTTAGAATTTAGCGTTTACGCCTAACTCTTCAGACCAACCAAGAGACTCGGGTTCAATTCCCGCCTGGGGCAGGCTTTTGTGTGATGAACATTTAAATGTCAGTATTTCCGAGTCTGGGCTTATTAAAATTTATTGTAGTACCTATTTAAATGTTTCTATGTACTGGAATCGTTGATTAACACCCGTAACAGAAGCATAATATAATTTGCTTACCCGTTTTGGGGTTCGACCCAATTTGTGTAGCTTGGAGAGGTATATTTATAAGTAATTAAAACAAAATGCGTAAATAAACAACAAGATATGACAGTACGTAGTCAAAAACAAAATTAAAAATGTTTAGTAAAACCCGACAAATCCCTTAGTTACAAATCATCTGGATCATATCAGCTTTCAAATAAAAATCCTAATCGTAATCATGATCATACTTCATCTTCATCATGATGATTTTTTAACCCATTTTTTCGTTGGAAGCAAATTTTTTTCTCAGTAATGATGTTTGAAATTTAGCAGACGAACTTTTTGTAAGTAAGAAGCTTATGATGGCAAGAAACATTAAAGATATTTTGATGTGTTATTGGCCTTAAGTTGTTAATGACTAAGCGCTGGATAAACAACATTAACAAACTATGACACTATTAGTGACACTCAGAGATGTCAAATAACATTTAAGCAGGGAACATTTAATCCGTTGTGCCTGATGGATGTGGCTTACCGCGACACCCTAAAGGTAAAGAAATGGTGAAAGTTATCTAGATAATGAAAGTACATCAAGCCTCTGAAGCTCAGACGTCAGTCGCATATGTGGTCTTGGGCGCTCGAACGTTCGGAAGATAATAATAATAATAATAGATATTTTACAAAAGATATTTTACGCGATAGAATATTTTAAAGATATCAAAAATCGATTAATTTGTTTAAGAATTTGATGCCACACACTCACATACACACATACACACACATTTTAATCAACGTTTTGCTGAGAAATAGATTGTTATGTCTAAACTAATCTGACGGGAGTTTTGGCGATCATGAATGAAGGTGGTCGAATTTTTGTTTTTATTAATGAATTTTGTGTTTATGAATATTGGGTGAAATCATTAATTTCGATGGGAATTAGAATAATTTTGTTAAAGTGCACAAATGAAATAATCATGAAGAAATTAGTGTATCGTCTATTTCTTCACTGCCGACAAATCTCACAAGATGAGCTTGAGTAACGAAGCCACCGCTTTACTCAAGACCCTGACCTGACATGACTTTATACATAGTGCCTAATGAATGTGTAAGAATTAAAGATAGCTAACTTGACAATGGCAAAGTAATTAGTGAAAACCTATCGAAAGCCATATTTATTTTATAAAAGAAGAAGAAGTAATCTGACAGTACTAAACGTGTTTTGTTCTCTTCTCTTTCTGTTACCGTTAACGATAACTTAAAATTCGTTTAGTGAGTGTGCAACTAAATTACCGCGTAATAAATCCTCAAGATATTAAGCTGATAAATCGCATGTATATTGTCCCGTTCCTAGAAATTTTCGGCCTAAATAAGCTTATTAAGAGGCGTAATCACAACAGATTTATTTAAGTCGCAGTGATAGTCGGAGTTGTTTGACCAAAACTCTTGAATACTATAAACAATAATCATCCACACATACACACAGAGAGAGATACGTCAAACTTATAACACCATTTCCCCGTGTTGGTCCGGGCTCCTTCGTAGAATAGACCATCTGCCTTTCTTGCAAGGCAGCTCGTAAAAGGCGAGCATAGGCTTACCATCACTAACACCATGACATCCGACTAGGTGGTAGACTTGGGCAGCGACTCGCCCAGATTGGTACCACCGCCTTACCTATTCCTGCCGACATAACGTCATGAAGTGTTCCGGTTCAGAGGGTAAGGCAGCCGATAAACTTACTTTTGCTCTGGGCCTGACCATTACCACCTTTGGTGTCTCTAGGCGTCGTAAATTTCTTACCATCAGGAAATCCGTCTGCTTATTTGCCTTCCTATAACATAAACAAAAACTTTTTTTACACTAATGTTTTGATAAAATGAAAAAACATGCCTTGCTTTATTCACGATCGAGTTTGCGAAGCCACACAGTTCCAAATGACGTAGTTCTTTATGGCAACCGCCGTAGTAGATTTCCACAAAAGGTTCTCGAAGTGGATCCAGTCGTCGTGTACCCAAGTCTGGCAAACCTTCCGCCAAAAGAGGAATGATCATTTGAACAGTTTTCTTTTGACATTCGTGATCCCAGACACTACATCTTATTAACTTCAAGGAATCTGAAAACCAAATTAAATGCTACTAATTATAATGATTTTATGTCAATTGATCTTACGAATAAGATTAAATTAAAAAAATTACAACCACAAAAAAGCTCAAACAAAAAAAATCAACAAACTAACGAGAGTCAGCTATTGAAATAAAACTAGTAATTAAAATAAAATATGTAGATAAACTTATACGTAGATAAAAGTGTCATTGTTCCCTGTGTTGGTCCAGGCTCCTGTGCAGAATAGACCATCTGCCTTCCTGCCAGGCAGCTCGTAATAGGCGAACAAAGGCTTACCGCCACTAACACCGTGACAACATACTAGGTGATAGAGTTTTGCAGCGACTCGACTGGATTGGTACCACCGCCTTAACTACTCCTGCCGCCATAACGTCCCATGCTTGCCGTTGACGTGTTCCGGTTCGGAGGGTATTGCTCGAGGCCTAACATCCCGGCCTCAGGTTGGCAACGCACCATTACAACCTTTGGTGTCTCTAGGCGGTGTGAATTTCTTATCATCAGGAAGTCCATCTGTTTGTTTGCCTTCCATTATCATAAAAAAATGTATAAAAAAAAGCGTATTTAGTACATACAAAATTGAAAATTTTTTTAAATGCCGTCAGATTTCAATCCTCAGCTAAATTGGTCCGTTCATTCAAAAGTTATATTTCCACGGTATACAGACAAGTTATTATTTTAAAACGAATTGCTGTAGTACTATTTAAATTATGCGCTTCGGCTATATTCGTCAAGCTCCGGAAATCCGAATGTATTTTAAAGATATCTACAGAGAGTTGTTATTACCCATAATTAATAATTTTGCTTGAATTTAATCCTAGATTATGACAAACAGTTTAAAAATAAAAGTATAAATTATAAAAAGTGTAAAGCCGAAACGCATAATTTAAGTTGAGTACTGTATTTTCTGTCAGATGTCATACATAGGGCTTCACATCGCTGTTAAATTATAAGAACTCAAATCTAAGTTTTAAAACAGTTATCGTAAAAAAATATGTTTTTGTAACATTGGAAGGCAATTTACCGGATACCTTATCCTCCAACCCGGAAGAAGTCAACGGAAAGCGCGACGTTATGGCGGCAGAAATAAGTAAGGCGAGGTGCTGAATAGCTCTACCGCATAGTCAGATATCACGGTGTTAGTGACGGTAAGCCTATGCCTGGCAGGAAGGCAGGTGATCTATTCTGAAACTAAGCCCGGATATTCACTAAGTCGACATTTTCTACAGAATTGTGACTTAATCATAGATTAAATGTTAATTGGCGCTTCTGAGTAAACGTATTTGCTCCTTAGTAAACTTATTTGTAACCTCAAAATTTAAAAATGTTCTCTAACCCCCACAATACTTTTATGTAATGTAAAATTTTGCCAGAAAAATCCGTATTAAATTTTGCCGTTACTTTGAAACCATACACGTTATGATGCCAAACACACACACAAACACACACACGTACACACACAAAAAGATGACGTCAAAAAACACCTCTCATTTTCCATCGCGGATTGAAAATGCACAACCAAACAAATGAACAAAAAATAAAATAATCATAACAGAAATAAAATCGTAACTGATTTTAACCTTTTTTTGTACATTCATGCCATTGTAAAGCGTTTTAAAGAAGGATCCTTCTCCGCTTTTTATATAGTTTGAAAGTTACTAGTGGTCACCCATTGGTCAAATTGATACCATACCATAATACATTTTCATATCTTTTTGATAAAAAAGCCATCTTCTTGTCTTGTTGATAAGAACGCCATCTTCATTTCTCAGGACTTTCTCAACTACTTTATTTTCAAACTTTTTAGTGCGCCATCTGTGATCTTTTATCGTTATAATAAATATATTTGTTTGTGTGTGTCAAATTCATGGTAGTGTAGGTAATATTTTACTTATTGACGTAATGTACTTTATAAGCATTATTATTGAAAAATATTAGCGTTCTGCACTTTTCCTACACATAAACTATGAGTGTGCCAAATTTTATGCTCCTGCGTCCGCGCAATTTTCGTAAAACGGGGTCCCAAGTTTTGACATCACGTCAAAAACGTCACGTCATAGATAAACAAAATAAATGTGCTGATCGCAGTGAGCACAATTAACAAAAATTTAACGAAGTAGTCAGTGTACTGATTCAGTAGTATGTTTATAATTATAACAAAAAGTTGGGTTATGTTTAAGTTTTGATATAAACGTGAGGAATATGCAAATATTTTTGTTATTATAAAATTTGTAAATTGCTAATAAATATGTAGTGTTTTACAAATGAAAGTAAATAAGAAAATAATAAATATTAAATGTTTTTGACATGACATATTGTACATTAATTATGTAAACAAATTAATACATAAGATTAAAAGGAAATAGAAATACACAAATGGAAAGTGTAATTATGAATTAAGGAATTTTAATGTTAATTTAAGTATATCATGTTAATTTTGACATAATGTAAGCAATGTTTATAATTAATATGAAATACAATAATTCTTACCCCTATTCAAAAGATCTTCTTCAGCCTTCGAGGACGTTATGATAAACAAAAAACATACGATGAAGTAAGAAGTAAACATTTTCGGATTTTGTTTAGCTGTCTACCAAGGAGTTGAACATTTTAAAAACTATAACATCGCAGCAGTTGGTTTTATACTAGGTAATATTGTTTATGAATTCATTTTATATTCAGAATTTCATTAATATAATTTTTAAAATAAAACAAAGTGGGCAAATGCTAATCGAATTATTAATGTCAGGTTTCTTAGAAACATATATTACCTAGTGATATATTAAGAGAAAATTATGATTAAATTTTCTTTAAAAACTTTCATTAAGATTTACGCCATTAAATTTTTTAATTTTTTTACCCTCTTTCTTACTTAAAGTCCTGTCTGTCCGTCTTTCAAACGATTTACTTTATATAAAATAGTACTAGGAACGTCAACTTCAATTAAAAAGACGTATCTAATAGACATGTGATAAGTCGTTACTTTTCAATCGCCGTGACTGTCGTTCCAGTGACAAGAAAGTAACGTTGAAAATAATCGTGACATTGTCACGTCGGTAACTCTCAACACAATTATAATTAGGCAAACGATTCAGGAGTTAGGAAAACAACTCTACTTCCAAGAAACGCAATGCCATTTAGTCTGATTTTAACAGATTTTTAAAAAGAGAGGATATTTTCATTTTCTCAATTCCTTCTATTCTTTTATTTTAATTTATGTATTTTCCAATTGTACAAGAGAGAGAGCGTTAATTTAATCACTTACATATTAATATATGAAAGTAATAAAATATTACTTAATAGCGGCCTGCTCCGGCTTCGCAAGGGTATAAAATATACACATAAACCTTCCTCTTCAATTACTTTATCTATTAAAAAACCGAATCAAAATCCGTTGCGTAGCTTTGAAGATTTAAGCATACAAAGCGACATAGGGACAGAGAAAGCGACTTTACATTTTAACTAATACACTAATTAAGTTATTAAAATATCTAACAAATTATTTTTATGCAACAGATTTACCAGGAAAAAGTATGTTTTGTTTTGTGACCTCCAACCTCGACGTTGGCAGAATCACTATGACTTAGACCTCAAAATTCCAAAAAAATGAATGTAATGCCACAGATAGAGAATTTTGAAGAAAACGAATACCAGTTTTTCGAAAATAAATAAACGAATGTAGTTCCTTGTTGACAGATCAAAGCGGTTACTTTGATCAGCGGATCACTGTGAATTTATTTAATTCAGACAAAATGGACAGACATACATGCTAAATATACAAGGATTTCTTGTTTAATCAACTAAAAAAAAACGTCCAATTCCTAATTTAACTTTTAACCCCCTCCCAGGAGAATCCCTTTAGTGAGCGGGATAAAAAGTATATAAATTTTGTCTAGATAAAAATCCTTTCTCAATTTTGTTACAATTTTGCAATTCCTACTTTGACTTTTACCACCCTACCACGGGAACCCCTGTAGTGATTATTTTCACGCTCATATCCCCGAAAAGTTAGGCAGAGGCACAACCAGGGTACCCACGAATAGCCAAAGACACTAAGTCCCACAATGTGATAGGTGGCAAGCCTATCGCCAACCAGGACGTATCCAATCCTGATCCTGATCTTGAACATTTTTTTTATTAGAAAATTGGAAAACCCAATTTTTTATGTGGTCTGACCCGGGATTTAAACCCGGGACCTCATGCAGAAGTAATTGCTAAGTATTAAGTAGCCCAAAAAGAAAGTTTCACGTTTCTAACTTAAAAATTACGGTCCCATATAAACTGTCAGCCCCCCTAAAGGTAGGGATAGAATTTTTGAAATTCCGTCCTTAGTGACAACGACTAATTTCGAAAATTCACTCAATGAAATGACCCTACTAACCAAATTCCATGGCTGTAACACTAACAGTTTTTTCTACGATAGCGAGGCGATAGCGATGCGATTGGTATGCAAAAGCGATGCGATAGTGGTGATGAATCAGTCAGTCAGGGCATGTTATTTAGGAGTAGATTTTTCTAAATTCTGTCCTTAGTGACACCTACTAATTTCGAAAATTCACATAATAAAATGGCCCAAATAACCAAATTTCATAGCTCTTACTCCAACAGTTTTTGCTCAGCGATGATGAAACAGCCAGTCAGTCAGTCAGGACAAGTTATTTTATAAGTATTGATAAATTAACATATTTATTGTCATGGCCAAGCAAAGCACTTGTGGTACGCGAGATTTTCACTACTGGAATTTTTGAGTATATAAAGTTGTATTATTATCGCTTAATTTTAGTACATCAGGCAGAGCGATTCGGACCGAAGTATGACACGTGTGGCACCTTGGAGATCACTTCAACCGAAGCAATTAATGTTGATCTCTTTTAGTTTTATTATGACGTAAATAACTTATTTTAGTAAATAATTATATGCTTATGTACCGTATCGTATAAATTCTACCTACTCAGCATCTGGATTTATGCAAGAATTATTATTTAATGGTAAGGATGATATGTACGTCCGTGCAAGTACGTATTATTTTCAACTTATTAATAATAAACACTTAGGACTATTTTTTTTTCAAAAAAATTTTGATTACTCATGCAAAGTAAAATACAAGAGAAAAGGTTTTTCCATTCACACAATCTTATTTACACTAGTGTTAAGAAACATGTGTTTACTAGCTGTTGCCCGCGACGTTGCTCGCGTGGTTAACGCTCCCACACGATCATTTTTTTGGAATAAAACTATCCTATGTGATAATCCAAGTTACCTTTTATGCGTGTGCCAAATTTCACGAACATCTGTTCTGCAGTTTTTTTTCAGTATTAGAGTAACAAACACATAAATAAACATACAAACTTTTACATTTAGAATACTAATAAGATTAACTTAATATGGTATTACAAGTAATCAGTTAGTAGCTTTCACCAAGCGTACGAATCTATACTTATAAAATAACATGTCCTGACTTACTGATTTATCATCGCCGAGCAAAATCTGTTATAGTCAAAGCCATTAAATTTGAGTAGGGTCGTTATAATTGAGTAGACACCCACTAAAGCCGGACTTTTGGAAATTCCACCCCATAGTGGATGAAATAGAGGTTGAGAATTTGTATGGATTTTTAACGTTGAAAACATAAAACTTTATGTTTGGGCTACTTATTAAAAATGATAAGATACCTTTTCAAGCGTATCGGGAAATTCTACCCCTGAGGGACTGAAATAGGGGTTGAAAATTTGTATAAAAGTCTTTTTCAGTAAATGTATTAACTGCGAGCAAAGCCGCAGGAAACAGCTAGGTAATTTGTTTTAATATTTTAGATGAGGTGGAAATTGACGCAATCATTAGTTTCGATGTGAGAGAAGACATCAAGAAGAGAAAATTCGCTGAACTGACAAGTTATTTCTATTCGTATGAAGTACGTGGAGATGGAGTAATTGTGATCGAAAATCTTAATGCAGATGCTCCAAAGCTGAGTAAGTTAATAAGATTTTAGTCATGGTTTTTATTAATCCGCTTTTCATTTGCTTGGTTTTATCCTTTCAGCGGTCCACTACAAAAACGTCAATTTTTTTGAATGGACGGACTGCATCGGTTAGGTAAAGAATATTAAAAAGTCACAGAAAACAAAAAATGTTATAGCTTTAGAATTCACTACAGATTTAAACACTAAAAATAAACACAACTAATGTATAAAGGGCTACCTTTTGTTTGTAGTCAAAAAAAAATGTTCCAACTGAACTTTAAGTTTTTTTATTGTGCTGTCTCTGTGTTAGACGACGTATAACTGTTTATGGAGCAGCTAAATCGATATATTAATACGTGAACTTTGACCCCCTTTATATGAAAATTTCGCGGACGTAGGAGCATGAAATTTGGCACACTTATAGTTTATATTCTTTGTCATTTTTTACAAAGGAGCAACAAGGCAGTTAGGAAACCAAATATTCTTAAATTAAAATCAAACTAAATTATAGAGATTTTATTCTCATAATTGATTATTTTACATCAGATATCATTAAAAAACGTTGACAAATCTAGAGAATGCGTAAATTGTGTTAAAGACTTAAACGCAGCTTCTATAAGAGGGTTGATAAATGGTTTTCCATATTCTGCTGTTATTGCCTTAAAGTTTTCATGCAGTGCAGTGTCTGCAGCAGTTCCTGAAAATAACAAATTATTTAATATCACAAAGAAATCCATATTAATTTGATTAAACATTATTATCTCCTGCAAAAATGATAAAGACATTTACGAGTAGATACCATGTTTGTATAAGGCTATGCTAAACTTATTGCGAATATTTTCACTAAGCGTTTGATAGAGGCAAGTTTTTCTAAACTATTTAATACCTTTGCGTTATAATTACATTAGAGTGTACCACTATCATTTTCTGTATTAAAGTGTGTAGTATCATATAGATACGTATCTTTATGCCAGGTACCAGGGTAGGCAGAGAGTATCGAATGCCAAATGTCACCTGCCTGGCTTTTATCAAATTCATATGTTTTTCATACAAAAACTCTTACACTTTTAGAGACAAGAGACGAGTACCTACATCCGTCCACTTTTGCATTCTGCCTATCTGCTCTTATTTATTTATCTTTCATTTGTTATTCTATTCACATGACTAAAAAACGGAGCACGATATTTTATTTTTATTTTAACACAAAAACTTTTTTTCAAATCCCTCTTTCTCGGATCTCTCTTAAGAATGCGGTCAGCAAGCGTAAAACCAGATATTTTCATGAATAATATCATACAATACTTAATATACTTATCAGTGCAGATGCAGCTGGTATATTTGGCAACCAAATATTAATTAACATAGCTGGCGCGTATTTCTCATCACTCAAATCTTCATCAAAACTTTAGAAAGTTGGAAAAGTAGTGTGAAATATTAAGAATAATTGTACTTAAATACGTTCTTCCATATGCTAGTCTCATTGCCTACTCTATTATTATTATAGGTAGTAGTATCGTTGATAAAATTACTAGGTGGTATAGTTTTGCAGCGACTCGTCTGAATTGGTATCACCGCCTTACTTATTCTGTCGCCATAACGTCATGGAGTTTTACAGTTCGGAGGAAAAAGTAGCCGGTAAAGCTACTTTTGTTGGAAGCCCAAAATCCTGGCCTCAGCTTGGCGACTCACAATTACCGCTTTTAATGTCTCGAGGTGGTGTAAATTTCTTAACATCAGGTAATCTGCTTTTTTGCCTTCTAATATCAAAAAAAATTGCTTTGTTTCACTTAAACCACAATCACTCACCACCGTAGGAAAAGGAAAAAAATTGTAGCCTATAAATAAAATAAGAATGAACCAGGTAACATATCATAACAAACATATCTCTAAAAAAAGTATTCTACTGCAAAACTAAAGAATTTTTTAGGCAACAAAAATAAATTGTTTTTTTTATTTTTTTTTATTTTGGAACAATTTTTTTTTTACTACAAACGAAAGGTAGCCCTTTATACTTTTGTTGTGTCTATTTTTAGTGTCTTTTTAATCTGTTGTGAATTTCCAAAGATATAACACTATTTGTTTCCTGTGACTTTTTAATATTCTTCATCTAACCGATGCAGTCCGTCCACTTGAAAATTGATGTTTTTGTAGTGGACCGCTGAAAGGATAAAAACAAGCAAAAGAAAAGCGGATTTAATAAAAACCATGACTAAAATCTTATTAACTTACTCAGCTTTGGAGCATCTGCATTAACATTTTCGAACACAATTACACCATCTCCAAGTACTTCATACGAATAGAAATAACTTGTCAGTTCAGCGAATTTCCTTTTCTTGTTGTCTTCTCTCACATCGAAGCTAATGATTGCGTCAATTTCCACCTCATCTAAAATATTAATATACATTAATTAGTTGCTACCCACGGCTTTGCTCGCATGTCAATTAATATATTTACTGATAAGGACTATCATACAAATTTTCAACCCCTATTTTACTCCCTTAGGGGTAGAATTTCCAGAAACGCCTCAAATGGTATCTAATCATTTTTAATAAGTAGCCCAACATAGTTTTATGTTTATAACTTAAAAAATCCATACAAATTCTCAACCCCTATTTCATCCACTATGGGGTAGAATTTTCAAAATTCCGCCTTTAGTGGGTGTCTACTCAATTAAAACGACCCTACTCAAATTTCATAGCTGTGACTCTAACAGTTTTTGCTCGGCGGTGATGAATCAGTCTGTCAGGACATGTTATTTTATAAGTATAGATTAGTACGCTTGGTGAAAGCTACTAACTGATTACTTGTAATACCATATTAAGTTAATCTTTTTAGTATTCAAATGTAAAAGTTTGTATGTTTATTTATGTGTTTGTTACTCTAACACGCAAAAAAACTGCAGAACAGATGTTCGTGGAATTTGGCACACGCATGGTAACTTGGACTAGCACATAGGATAGTTTCATCCCGAAAAAATGATCCTACGGGACCGTTAACCTCGCTTACATGTATTTTTGACATTACAGTTAATTAGTTTGCGCGAATGAAAAAACCTTTTCTCTTGTATTTTATTTTGCATGAGAAATGTTTTTGAAAATGAAAAAAATTAAGTTAGCGTTTATTATTAATAAATTGAAGATGACTGAGAGCACTTACTTGCACGGACGTACATATCACCCTTTCCATTAAATGGTAATTCATGCATGAATCCAGACGCTGAGTATGTAGAATTGATCTTTACAATAGGGATGATGAATCTCAAGCGATACGTCTTTGAAATAATGTCGAAACTAAAAAAAAATCAACTACATAATTTTCATGTTAAACAAACTGAAAGCAGTCTTTGAATTGGAACTAAGAAATTACAAACACATTGGTACTCATTAAACTTTTTTCGCTATCTTCTTTTGACGAAAGTAATAAGAAAGAGACAAACGCTTATAGTTCTGTCAGATTAGTCTGTATACGATATTCCTAGAGACGTTTAGTCTATTACTCGGAACATGTTGACTAAAAACATCACAATTTGACATACCTATCCGAACTAATCTGACATGTCTCAAATGTTCTATCTCTTTTGTTTTTGTTCTATTTGAAAAAGACAACATGCATCTAAAATTGGTTTAGTTTGTGAACAGCAGAATCACCACTGATGTCTTACTATTTTTTTTTTAATATTTGGCGGGATTGAATATGTGTCTTGTTGATGACAGATTTTCCATCTATCACATTGTAGGACAAAGTGAAGTGTTTAAAGAAATATTAAAATAGATTAAATATCCAGACCTTATCTTGAATACTCTGTTGTACCTCACCAAGGATAAAGGCGTGAAAACTGAAGTTTAAATCATTGATCAAACATTGGTCGAGTGGATAGCGTACACGCCTAACCGCGAGGCTCGGGTTCGATTCCCGACGGGGGCAGGCATTTGTGTGATAAACATTTAGATGTCTGCATTTTCGGATCTGGATGTTTATTAAATTTATTCTGGTATCTATTTAAGTGTTTTCTATGTATAAGAATTTTTGACTAACATCCATAACACAGGCGTATTATTTGCTTGCTTTGGAGTTAGATTCAATTTGTGTAATTTGTCCAGAGATATTTATTCATTTTGTTATTTATTTTTGTTTTTTATGGTATACATTTATGTTTTATAGTATTTTAAGACAGTCAAGCATATTTTCAATAATCATAGTTACGGATTGGGGCCGACCTTAAGCTGATTTTTATGCTAAAAAGATCAGCAATTAAAACCGCTATCTAAATGTGACATGGTTATATCAATAATTGCGTCTTGTATAAGCTTACTGAAGGCATAATATTTTTAAAACAAAGATACACTTGCACTGTTTTACGTATCACATATAATTTATTATTTTGTAAATAGCCTACCGGTGTACCGGGTAGCCTATAAGATATACGTAAAACACTACAAGTGTTTCTTTGTTTTAAAAATGAATATTTGGAAGTCTTAACAAGGGCCGACTATGGAAAATATCAAATATCTTACTGAGAACATTTCCATCCAATTTTAAAAACAATATTGATAAACTAACATTACCTATGACAATCCAAAGCTTGTGATCGAAAAAGGCAAATACCTACTGAATAAAGTTCTATACAGTTTAAAAAATAAAAAATACCTTGCTTTATTGACAATCGAGTTTGCAAAACCAGACATTTCGAAATGATTAAGGTCATTTTTTAAGCCATCATGCTTAATTTCCACAAAAGGTTCTCGAAGTGGATCCAACCTTCGTGTACCCAAGTCTGGCAAACCTTGCGCTAAGAGAGGAAGGGCCATTTGAGCCGTTTCCTTTTGACAGTTGTGATCCCAGATACTACATCTTAACAAGTTTAAAGAATCTAAAAGATAATCAATTGTTTAATATCAATAGAACATGAAATAAAAAGATACCATTAAATTTGAATTTTGAGACCAGAAAAATGATTTTTTTATAGAAAAAAACTTGCAACACTTCACTTAATACATTTAAAAAATGAGATATTATTAATATTTTCGAACCAGTTTCGCCTATACAGTATGTTCAGGGTTTATTTTTCTTGGAGAAATCCATCATGGATACCCGCAACTTTCGGGAGAAGTAGCGGGTTATGTCAGACTCCTACTGACTAAAATCTAACGGTGTCCTTCCCTTCGCGAGGTACCGGAGCTGTGGGGACGCTTTAGTACACTACCACTTCGATTTCAAGCGCTTTTGCCAATTGATTGTAGACATTTTCGACAACAGGTTTATAGACGACTTGTACTTTTTACCACAGAAATTTCATAACTTTGCTTCCACGTCTGCCCAAAAAAAATTCCAACAAAATTTTGAAAGTACACAATATTACGATTAATTAATATGCTTTATTAAAAACTGAAATCCTTACCCTGATATCTAACATCACTAGCCTTAGAGTGCGTGAAGAAATAAAAAAAACACAATATGAAATAGGAGATAAACATTTTAGAATTTGTGTAGATATACCAAATGCTGAAACTTTTTGTCGTTAAAATAAAGTAACACAGGCTTTTATATTAAGTATTTTCTGAGTCATATTTTATAAATATGGATTTAAGGATATAAATAAAATTTCACACAAACATGGCTAAAACTATAAAAGTTGGAATTAAGCTCGGATGTTCGCAAATAATTGCACCTTTATGTTTTATTCATTTAAAATCATCTTTTAATGTTCTCCTAATTAAAAAAACATAATTAATCAGTTAACCAATTATTTATATCATTATTAAGTAAATTTGATCAGTGTTATACGATTTCCGCAATTATTTTATTTGTTTCATTTTTAAATTTTGACATTTATCTTATAATTGTCAAAACAAGTATTATATTCATTATATATGAGAGTTGTTATAGTACATGGCTTACGATGTTAGGATAAGATTTAATTAATGTATACATTTGCATAACAAGAATTGATTTTGTGTAATAGGAAGAAGTATTGTTACGATAAAAAGATTCAATGTACTCCCATTAATCGCAAATAAAGA
>NJDD01003509.1:306017-325786 GCA_002245505.1 Calephelis nemesis
TTTTGTGTAATAGGAAGAAGTATTGTTACAATAAAAAGATCCAATGTACTCCCATTAATCGCAAATAAAGATAAATTTACTATCATTTATTAACATTATTAATTATTTTCTAAGTTTAAAAATATAAAATATACTTATTAAAAATATAAACATAAAAAGTAGAGTCCCAAAGACGATAGTTACAACTTAGCCGTCATAAGTCAGGGAGACAGACTGAGGAATCTCCGCACAAAGCGAGCGTTCCCAAAAATTACTATTTTATGAATCCAGCTCTTGACCCAGGGTTGCAGAGCGAGTCTCTAAGGTATTGGTTGAGACTTCGGTACAAGACCGCTTACTGACACGACTATTGTAACAATTGTTGTTGAGTCAACATCCTACATGTTGGTTTTTTTTATGATATAGGAAGGCAAACAAGCAGACGGATTTCCTGATGGTAAGAAATTCACGCCGCCTAGAGACACTAAAGGTGGCAATGATGCGTTGCCAACCTGAGGTCGGGATGTTAGGCCTCGAGCAAAAGTAAGTTTACCGGCTACCTTGCCCTCCGAGCCGAAACATGTCATGACGTTATGGCGGCAGGAATAGGTAAGGCGGTAGTACCAATCCGGGCGAGTCGCTGCGAAACTCTACCACCTAGTGGGCCAAGTCTATGTATTTTGACAATTCTCCTTCTCAACTTTTACGAGGTTAATGTCAAAGGAACAGTAATATTAATAAAAAAGCCCGCTGCTCCTACAGATCCACCTGCACGATAACAGGTTTATCAGCGATCATAGTCCTGTCCGTGATGACAGACCGGTCCCAGTAGAGCTTTGCATGGCTATTTTCAAGAACTGGCTCCGGCGTATACTTATAATAAGGTACTTCATAACCGACAAGTCCATAGCGAATACTAAGTTTCTGGTAAATTATCTTGGCTATTTGGTTATGCCTGTGGAAGTACTCGCCGTTTCCAAGTTGAGAACAACCGAAAATAGTATGTCTAATAGACTTACCAGGACGATGGCATGCTCGACATATGTCAACGTGTCATCCTTCATGATATATTTCCGATACTTATTCATCTTGACAACCTCGTCTACAATTGCACAAGCAAAACCTTCAGCTTCCTTCTTTCTAATCAAGACACGGACGCTAGTGTATCGACATCAGGCCCTGAAAGAAGCTGATGAAAATGAGCATGTAGCTCTTTCCTCTTCCATACGTTCAAGCAATCCTGAGACCTAAGAACTACCGGTTTATTCCAGTTCTCTTCACCTAAGGTGAGTAGGGTCGGTCCAATATCAACTGACACTACATCACGATGCATTTCATACGCAACCAGCTTGGCGCAACTTTCAAATAAAAAATAAACAAAATAAGTTTGCTATGTTTTTTATTCGCCTAAATCATTTGACACTAGTTGCCTTATATCTAATGCCTTTAGACTTACTTTCAAATTAAACAGGTTATACCTTTTCACCATATTATGTCAAGTGTTTTGTGCATGCACTTTAAGTAAACTTTATGTAAAATTCGGGTTTGCTCTGTATCTACGGAAGTCCCGCCTCTTATTACGTAGTATTTGTATACTTTTTGACACGCAATATTTAGGAAGTATTCTCTAAGATTGTATACTTTACGGTTATGGGGCATTTTGGCATTAAGGAAGCCACGTCCTCATGATTTCCGAGGAATATACAATCTTATCACAGATGAGCGTTATACCATTATGATTTATTTATTTACAATTTTTTTTTACATTTGTTTATTTAGTTATTGTATGACGTTGGAAACTAATCTTTTTACAACGATAAAACTAAACGCTCATTAAACAAGAGTTTTACTAAGTAGTATCTAAAATTGGATTCTCAACCAATAAATTGCTGACACGTCACCTGCGTGTAACTTGTTATTGGTTGGGTGTCCGTTTAAAACAGTATTTGGATAAACAGGCGCCTAAAACACAGGCGTCCTTAAAAGGAGTTTTGGCACCATCGAAAGAAAAGATGGTTGAAGTTTTTTCATAATTATTGAATTTCGTGTTTAGGTATATTGAGTGAAATTATTCAACTTTGGTGACATTTTGTACAATTTTGTTTAGTGAAGTGAAGAAATTAGCGTATTGGGTATTTCCTCGTTGCCGCTAAATCTCACTTCATGAGCTTAAGTAATGAGGCCACCGCTTTACCCAAGACCCTGATATGACTTATAGACGACATAGGACTAATTATAATTAAATTCTGATTTTGGAGAATTTGATGCAAATTTCTACTTGACTTATGACAAAATGCTAACGTGAATACCAAAACCTAAAGAAAGAAAGAAGAAAGAATATTACTAGATATAACTACAAATTTACTAGAAAAATGTTGATTCAATTTATATGGGACCACCTCGGAATCATGAACATTTTAGTCGCGTCTGTGGTCTGGCGGTCCGGCGTTGGACTTGATTTTTTAGGTTCCGGGTTCGATCCCCGGGTCGGGCAATAAATAAAATTAGAAAATGTATTTTTTTAATTTTCTGTTTATATTATTATGGGACTTACTGCCTTTGGCTAGTTGTGGTTGCCCTAGTTGTGCCTTTTCGGGGATATAGGTCTGAAGATACATTGATTTATATGCTTAAGGATCCGAGATCAAACATAGGTTAATTTGTACACACATAAATTTACGTAATACAACAGTACATATTTGCCAATTGATACCGGTAACACATATTAATTAAACTAGTGGTAGCCCGTTGGTCGAAATTCGACCATAATAAAATTTAATATCTTGTTGATAAGAACGCCATCTTTATTTCTGATAACCAAGTACTTTGTTTCCAAACTTTTTAGTGCGCCATCTGTTATCTTTTATCATTATCATCACTGAGTTTGTTTGTGTGTGTCAAATGCATGGTAGTGGTAAAGATTTATTTATAGATTTAATGTACTTTATAAATATTATTATTGAAAAATATTAGCGTTCTGCACTTCTCCTACACATAAACTGTAAGTGTGCCTATGCTTCTGCGTCCGCGCAATTTTCATGAAAAGGGGTCCAAAGTTTTGGTAACACGTATTAATATGTATATAGATATCCGTTTTAACTATGTACAACCGTTATTAAAGTCATAAAAGCTTGACTTACATGAGATTTGGTATGATTGGAAAAATATTTTTTTGCCATATTTTTGTAGCTATGTGATCATAGATATACACAAAGTAAAATAAGAAATTGACATCAAAATATTTCAAAATTTAATTTAATACATTGCCTTACCACACTAACCGCCTTATTAATAAAAAAAACATAGACTAAAATATGATCACAATTAAGTTGATATTATGGTCTGTGTCACAGTCTAATAAGACCCGTACCTCCTTAGTAATAATAATTACGCGTCCGTTGATCTGGTGTGTAACTTCACTTTCGCTAACAAAAAAGAAGTTACGCACCAGATAACCGGGCGCGTAAGTTTTATTAATAAGACCCTTAGTATTAAGATGCCTGTTTTGCTAAAATATACTGTGTACAATTGACATCTAACCAAAAACATGTTACACGTGGATGAAGTGTCAGCATTATATTGTTTGAGAATCCAATTTTAGATACTGCTTAGTAAAACGCTTGTTTAATGAGCGTTTAATTTTTTTGTTACAAGACAATTAGTATTCAACGTCATACAATAACTAAAGATACAAATGTTTAATTACTTAACTTAAAAAATGTATTTGAAAATAAATTAAACATAATGACGAACGTCATGAACAATTGATACCAAAACTTAAATCCAATTTTAAAGTAACCATGTTTATTCAAAATAAGATATTATCTTACTTTTTATATTTAGATCCATATTCATAAAAAGCTATACTAACGATAATTTGTGTAAAAGCCACTGTTTTGATGTTTTAGTTTTAAAGAGACATTTGGCCTAACTGAACAAAATTTAAAAATGTTAACTTCCTATTTCATATTAGGATTTTTATCTTTCTTTTCGTACTCAAATGCTGGAGGTGTTGAAAATGAGGGTAAGAATTCTTGCGTTTGACAAAACTTAATCAACAGGTATAAGTGTGTGGACTTCAAACAATTTTGTGGCTATTCAACCAATACTTGCCTTTGAGATCTGTTTTGTAGATTTTATATTTTCTGGTTTTAAATGCATTACATAGTATTTAACTAACGAAAATGAAACAAGTGCGAAATACAGTAACAAAATATCCATATGATAGAAAGTAGATGTCGTAGATGAAATAATACTTTCATCAATTAATACAAAAACATTTGGTGAAATTATAGTACTTGTAAAATTTAAGCAATAAAAATTGTAATCCTAGTTTTGTAAGACATCAAAATCGTTATTAATAATACGTTTAATTGTTTTAGATTCCTTAATCTTTATGAGATGTAGTATATGGGATCACGAATGCCAAGAGCAATCAGCTCAAATGTCCATTCCTCTCTAGGCGCAAGGTTTCCCGAACTTGTGTACACGACGTCTGGATCCACTTCGAGAACCTTTTGTTAAAATTAATCACAGTGTCGAAAAAAAAGAGCTAAGCACTTTTGAATTACGTGGATTTGCAAACTCGATAGTTAATAAAGCGAGGTAAGTTGTTTGCCTTTATAAAAAAACATTACATTTTATGACAGCAGATCATATTATGTCTTTATTTTGTCTGTTTTTAATAGCTTCTCTATTGTCCGTGATGATGTTAGAGTTTTTTAATGTTGTCTCCAAGCCTAGAGAGTAACGTCTTCAGTAAACTTAAACATATCGCTGTTAATAATATCATGTTGCAATTTCACAGACCGTCTCTGAAAATGAAAAGTTTATCAAAATCGGGTGCATGTTTTGGTATTGTATGTATATTTGATATGCAACTAGTCAGCCATCTCCTATCAAGCATCTGGATTTTGAAAGTTTCAATCATGCATTATTTTTCACAGAATTTGAATTATTACGCGATTATCTTCTATCTCTTCTAAATTCTCAAATCTTTCTAAATTCTTTGTCAAGAGTCGATATTCGTGGTTTGTGAGTAACTAGTGGTTGTCCTGCGACTTATTTAGTATTGTAGAACAAGAAGGAGTTTAATACAAAATTTCATTACATATTTCCCTTCCTTTATCCCTTTTATAATGTGATTTGTATAACAAGTAGCCTATGCTTGAGGTTTACGAGTATGCTTAGGAAATTTGTATATCGCGATGGATATGGAGTGCTCGTACTAAAAAAATTGGATTCGGTTTTTACACTAACCATTGCTTGGAAACTAACGCTGTAAAAGTGTAAGGCAGTGACATCACAAAATTTTTGATGACTATTAATAGAAATAGTTTCTTACTTTCAAAAATTACATCTGCTTGTTTGTGTTATGAAAGTATTTAATAAGCTTTAAAGCAAAGCTTTTAAGCGAAAAGTTTTGCCTTAAACTGGACTCTTGAATTCTACGCTGATCGGTGGGTTCTTTTAGAACATTATTCATTATTTAATCGTTTTAGTATAACAGCTGCTTTCCATGTATTTTTTATAAAATTGTGTGTCTAATGGAGTATTATTTTAAGCTTTGATATTTTATCAAAGACGTATCGCTTGAGGTTCATCATCCCTGTTTTAACCGTCAATGCGACTTACAAATCTTCTGGATTCATGCATGAATACCCATTTAATGGAAATGGCGATATGTATCTACGAGCAAGTAAGTATTTACAAACTTAAAGTCTGATTATGTAATTAAATTTAATCCAATAAAATCAAATTTATTGCTTCATATTTAATTTTTATTGTATAAAAAAAGTGAAAAATATCAAAATTAAATCATTTGTTTGTCCACGTTAATTTATAAATAGTATCTGTAATTAGTGAAAATTATTTATTTATTTATTTTATTGCGCTCGAATTAAAAAAAAATACATGTATTGGTGTAAGTCAAAATGCGCAAAATGTGAAATTATGTATAAATGTATTGATTTGTTCCAGTCAAATCAAAAATCTAAGGTTACTATCTATCTTACATTATAAAGGAACATGTTGAGTTAATTCATAAAATGACTACTACTGGTTATTTCTGGTTATAAACATCATCCCGAGTTTTTGAAATTGTCGTATGATTTTAAGGAACGGCTGTACATACTGCGTTCCACCAAAACTGGAAGGCCATTGCAGCAGAATATGGAAAATTGTATTTTGAACCTCTTGCAAAAGCTGCGATCAAAACTTTAACACAATTTTGTCATTCTGTAGATTTAGAAACTTTGTATACTGACATATGATGTAAAATGATTACTTAGAAAGATTAAAAGTTATCAAGATATTTGTTGATTTTAATTCATCGACTTTTGGTTTTCTGATTCCCTTTCTACTGCTCTTGCTTTTCATCTGACTGTAAGGGTTACATTTGGGAAGGTAAGACAGGAAAAGATGGTCACAGTCATTTTTTTATGATATAGGAAGGAATAAAGGCAGACGGATTTCCTGATGGAAAGAAATTCACGCCGCCTAGAGACATCAAAGGCGGTAATGGTGCGTTGCCAACCTGAGGTCTGGATGTTAGGCCTCGAGCAAAAGTAAGTTTACCGGCTACCTTGCCCTCCGAGCCGAAACATGTCATGACGTTATGGCGGCAGGAATAGGTAAGGCGGTGGTACCAATCCGGTGAGTCGCTGCGAAACTTTACCACCTAGTCAGATGTCACGGCGTTAGTGACGGTGAGCTTATACTCGCCTTTTACGAGCTGCCTGGCAGGAAGGCAGATGGTCTATTCAACAAAGGAACCCGGACCAACACGGGGTAAAAAAGAATTACGTAAATTGGTTTAGAAACTTCAGCGAAATCAGTGTACAGATATAAAAAAATATACTGGCCGAATTGAGAACCTCCTCCTTTTTGCAGAGTCAGTAAAATATATTGATTATGAAAAACATCGTCGAATAATCTTAAAGTGATAATATTATATAATGCAGATTTAAACAAAAATCACATCTAAACATCATCCTGAATTTTTGTTTTAAATTAAATCTTTTTTGACAGTTAGGAACGGATATGGGCGTTTATATACTTAGCTTTATTACACTTAAATATTCATTTCAGATAACGTTGAATTTTATGTCATACATGAATATAGCTTGCGTGAGGATGGAGAAGAAAAAAAGTATGTTGACTTGAAAAATTATACATACTGCGTTCCACCAAAACTGGAAGGCCATCGCAGCAGAATATGGAAAATTGTATTTTGAACCTCTTGCAAAAGCTGCGATCAAAGCTTTAACACCATTTTGTCATTCTGTAGATTTAGAAACTTTGTACCCTGACATATGATGTAAAATGATTACTTAGAAAGATAAAAAGTTTTCAAGATATTTGGAGATTTTAATTCACCGACTTTTGGTTTTATGATTCCCTTTCCACTGCGCCTGCTTTTTATTTGACTGTTAGTTTTTAATCTCATATTTGGGTTTGGTATCGATCCAGTAACACCCCCTGCTATTTATTATTATGTTAGTACCGGTATCGGAGACTATTGACCCCACCCTTGGATAATATCCGAGCGATTTGATCGTGGAATGTCAACCTTGGTCTCCTCGGATACCTATTCCACATTCGCATTTGTCAATCTTTCATCTGTCATTCTTTCCGTTACCAAACCAGTGAAACATGCCCTTTCTCATTTCAACACCTACACTTTCTTTCAATCCCACTCTTTATGATTCACTATTACGAATGCAGTCGTCTAACGTTACACCAAAGATTTTCCACAGCGTAGATTGTTTTTCATTACATACAATACAACATCGCAACACATAACAAACATACAAATACTTACTAAACTGTATTCCGAATCCCTTGCGACATGGGCCAAAAGTGTCAAGTGTCGCGATCCTTGAAGACCTGCCTAGAAACATTCGTTACTCTTTCATACAATCAAGATGAATTTTGAAGGATCTTAATAGCACTTACATTTAATAATTAGTGCTTAATTTTTTTATTTGAAGAAAATTACATTTTTTGGTTCAGTGCTCACTTCGAAACATAAAAAATAAATGGGATAAAAATTTAGCTGTTGTTTTTAGCTGAACATCACAACAGTTCGATTTCAATTCATAAAACCAGTTTCCAATTCTATTTCAATTTCAAGTATTTGAGTGATGGACACGTTTGTTTACCTGTGTCAGTGCTAATTAAATAGTAGCTGTTGTCTGTGACATCAAGTGCTCTTCGTATGATGAATTTACTCACTTTTTGTAACTGCAAAAATGTGGGTGTGATTTAACCCTTGTTCAGCCCATCATTTATTTTTGCAATCAACTTTTGTTGAATACTCATTTACAAATACAGTTTATGGTGTACACGCAGAAAAATGTTTTCATTGAAGTGAAACTTCTTTAGAATCGTTGTAATTTCAAAACGGTTGCAACGGAAAAGCGACAGGTAAGAGACACAAATATATATTCATCTCATTCTATTGTTGATATACTGAAGTGTCACTTCTATAGTGTGTGAATCGCACGCATACCTTTTTTTCAATTTATTTAAGAAAGCTATATGCATGTTTTGCTGTCTCATGCAATAAACATAAATAAACGTACCTCAACCATAACATTAACTTTTTAAAAAGTAGTTATCATAACATTATCTTCTCCATTGTCTACAAGTCGTAGTTACCACCAGGAAAGCTGTATGCATGTTTCGCTGTCTTATGCGATAAAAAAAACCTTCCCTCCACCAAAACACACTGCACACTGCAGGCAATCCTCGATGCAACATCTTTTCCCGAAAGAAGAGAGTGAAAAGTCACATTGCTTTTAATATCGTAAGTACCAGTATTAATATTGTAAAAACAATGACATAGTATTTAAACAATATTATAAGTTTCAAATGTGAAAAATTAATTATTACTTAAAATTAAAAAAGACATTTAAAAATGAATAGAACGTAATATCAAACATCATGAATTGAAATACAAAACTTAATTTCAATATTAAAGTTGTAACCGCGTTTGTATATCTCAATTTTTTTATCTCAAAATCCATATTTATGAAGTGCTGAGTAAATATAAAGCAACTGTTTTGATGTTTTAGTTTTAAAAAGGATCGTGATTTGACACAGTTTAATAAAGTCAGAATAATGTTTACTTGTTCTTTTATATTATGCTTTTTATCTTTCTGTGCATACTCGAAGGCTGGAGATGTAAAAACTGAAGGTAAGAATTTATACTTTTAACATGATGCGATGAAGACTTATTTTATGTATAACGTAAACAAGTATATAGATTTCTCGAAAGTAATAAATTCAAGTCATCTATATACCATAAAGCTGCTAATCTGAGACTTTAGTATGAAGCTTTTGTATAAGCAAGTTTTCTGATAACGCTACTCTTCACTGCGGAGAAGACAGTGGTACTTAATCATTAACGGTATGGTCTCAGCTTACGGTAAGTGCTACAAGTCTGGAAGAGTAGTCACAAAACTTCACCTTGTGCTTTTTATTACAAAAATATTGTCAAACAGACCAGCGCTGTGTGTCTATGTTTCTGGGTTTGGGTGTTTATTAAATTAATTTTATTTAATGTATTTTATGTTTATTTAATTAGTTAGCATTAATTTATTCATATGTATTAATTTCGTTGAAAAATACTCATTACACAAACATATATTTTGGTTACTTAATGGTTAGATTAATTTGATTACTTGTTTAGGGATATTTACCTACTAATTTCTTTTATACAAGAGGAGGCAAACGAGCAAGTGGGCTACCTGATGGAAAGTAACCACCGCCGCCCACGAACATCCGCAACACTAGGAATGTCACAGATGCGTTGCCAACCTTTAAAGAATGAGTACGCTCTTTTTTTGAGGGCACCTAAGTTATAATCGTTTGGGAATACCGCCCTTGGTAACTGATTCCACAAACTAACTAAAAGACTAACTCTAACACGATGTCCGAAGGTGACAATCAGTGGCTTGAAATAAACCAAACAACTCCGCAGAGCATTCCCCATGATAGATGCGGTTTAAAACACTTTAGTATTATTATTAAATATTTAACCTTAGATTTTCTGAATTGAGTTTAAATTATACTTCATAGTATCTGTTTCAAAGATATTGTAATTTTTGCAAGATTCAGTAACAAAATTAATGTCCATGAGATATAAATAAATGTTTACAAGCAAAAATTGCATCTTCTTTACTTTATATTATATTGTATGATAGTTATTTGGTAAAATTTGTGACATATTCTTTAACCCAAACAATATTGAACAACCTATGGTTATTATATGGTTAAAATTTGTTTTTTTTTCAGATTCCATGACCTTCATAAGGTGCAGTATATGGGATCACGAATGTCAAAAGAATACAGCCCAAATGGCCATTCCACTTTTGGCGCAAGGGTTTCCAGACTTGGGCACTAGGCGACTCGATCCCCTTCGAGAACCTTTTGTGGAAGCCAGTCGTGGGGGCAACATAAAAAACCTACGACAATTCGAAATGCGGGGTTTTGCAAGCTCGATAGTAAATAAAGCAAGGTATGATTTCAGCGTTTTGAATGTTGTACAGCAGATATAAAAAAAGAATATTCTCGTTTTATATTATATTATAATTATCATCATTCATTTAATTACTGTGATAATTAAAATTTGCTTTTGTCTTGTGTTGAAGCAAAGAAGCATGCCTTCTTTCAACACAGTGAATTTATGCTAGCCTAGTTGCCTAACTTCATCGCCCAACCGCGAGGCTCAGGTTCGATTCGCGACGGGGTCAGGCATTTGTGTGATGAATAGATAATTTAAATGTATGAATTTCCGGGTCTGGATGTTTATTAAATTTATTCTGGTATCTATTCAAGTATTTCTATGTACTCGTATTAGTATCGATGACTGACACCCATAACACAAGCATATAATTTTCTTACTTTGGGGTTAGATTCAATTTGTGTGACTTGTCCAGGGATATTAATTTATTCAAGGGTGATATGAAGAGCCCCTGAAACCGTCACGTTTGTATACAGAGAATGGAGGAAGCAAAGCTGGTGTTCCAGGATCATGACATTTGGTACTCTATACTTTCTACCTATACCATAAGGGGCTTGACGTAAAATATGTAATACGTAATAGTTATGATCAATTTAAATTAGAGCAAATATGTTTTTCGATTAGTCTGTCTATTTATTTCTTAAATTTTCGTTTGCATTTGTTCTAATTCCCTTATTTGATTTCAATATCTGCTGTCCAGCAGGTACATAAAACAATAAAATGTAATTGTTTTTTTTTAGTTTTGATTTAACTTCAAAGACGCTTGAGATTTATCATCCCTGTATTAACTATCAATGCAACTTATATAGAATCTGGATTCTTTAATGGATTTCCATTTAATGAAAAAGGTGATTTGTATATACGAGCAAGTGAGTATGTTTTAAAGCCTCTTCAAATTGTTTAATTTTTTTATCATTTTAAGTAAATCTTGATATTTAAAAAAAATCATACGAAATTTTAATAAGAACATTGAACTGTTTTCAGGGGCTTCCTAAAATATCAAGCTGTGATTAAATAATTTTAGCGCAGTAAAACTGCAAGAAACTACGTCAATTTCAATTAGTCTAGGTGAATGAAAGTTACAAATACATTAGTTTTTCCTTTAGATTCCATTATCAGATGCAAATTTGTTGGCAATGGGACAACCTCAGAAAAGTATTCTGTCCAATCCAAAAAAAAATTAGAAAGAACGCTTCAGAAAAGGGTTCAGTAATGACGGGAAAAATATAAGCAGACAAAAAAATAGGATTCGAACATAAAATAGCCTCCCTCTTTCTTCAAAGTTGGTTAAAAATGAAATTTATATCACAACAATTAGATCACGTCATAAAAATTGTGAGGGAAAACCCAGAATCAAACAACATAAAACTATTATTCTATATTATAAAAATAATTTAAAATGGTTAGCATCATGAAAATGTAAGACGCTTTTATCAAACATGAAACACTGCAAACTTTGAATACAATACCGTACTTAATTAAAAAAAAAAAAACATTAAAAACAGATTTTGTTCTATGAAAAAAAAGTTTTGAGTCCACTGTGTTTTAGCTATCAGCAACAACCCAAGCGAATATTTATAATTATTATTCTTTCAGATGAAGTGGAAGTTGATGTAATTATTAGTTTCGATGTAAGAGAAGACAACAAGAATAGAAAATTTGCTGAACTGACCACTTATTTCTATTCACTTGAAGTTCTTGGAGATGGTTTAGGTGTTTTCGAAAATGTAGACACAAATAATCGAAATTTGGGTAAGCGAAAAAAATTTCGCACTTTTATTATTTTTTCATTTGTAACGGAAATCGATGCTATCCACTGAGTATGATATCATGACGAATTACAGTAGTTAGCTTGTATACTTTTCGTACAAAATACTACCATTCATTATTTTGTAAGCAAAACAACTATTTTCTTGAATATTGCAACCAGGCATTAAATAATAATGTTAACATAGGGAATATTTATAAAGACATATCGATATCAATATAACTTTCTTTTTTATAAAATCCTATTAATATTATAAATGCAAAAGTTTGTTTGTTTGTTTATAACTCCTTCACGCAAAAACTGCTGAACCGATTTTCATGAAATTTGGTACACACTCCCCATAGTATTAACTTAATTATTAATTTTAGAAAACGCTGTGAATTATGCATTTGATCAGAACTGGAAGGCAATGGCAGCAGAAAATGGAAGATTGTATTTCGACCCCCTTGCAAAAGCTGCGATCAAAGCTTTAACACAACTTTGGCATTCTGTAGAATTAAAAACTTTCTACACCGACATATGATGTAAACTTAAAAAAATAAAGATTAAAATCAATTCGATTCGTCTGTTTAATTTTTATGTATAATGTTATTCCCAAAGCTGAAAGTTACTAATTAGAAATAAGTAAAATTTATTTACAAAATACCATTTATTTCTAGCTCAAAATACACTTACGAACATAAAAAATACAAAAAAAATTGTTTTAAATAAGTCAAATCGTTTCATATTTAAAGAGACAATGGTGATCATTTTATTGCACACTTACTTAACTAGTAACAGTGAGATACGAGAAAGGGTGGGATTGAAAGAAAGTGTTGGTGTTAAATTGCGAAAGGGTTCGGTTACGTGGAAAGAATGACAAAATGAAAGATTGACAAAGCAGATATACAATATGAATGTGGATGGATGGAACCAGGGAGACCAAGATTGACATTCCTTGATCAGATGCGAGATATTATACGAGGGTGGTCTCAAGAATCTCCGAAACCGTCGTGTTTGTATGAAAAGGGTAATGAATGTGAAGGAAGCCAGACAGGTTTGTCAAGATCGTGCGGTCTGGCACTTGATACTCTCTACCTACCACCTAAGAAACTTGGCTTGAAGGTATGTATGTATGTGTATGTACTAAACTAGTTTTAAGTCATTCCTATCTTATATTAAATAAAGCATTAAAAAGAGACAAAACACTTTTGGTGCTGTCAGATTAGTCTGTACTCGACATTTCTACATACGTTTAATCTCTCACTCGGAAAACGTTTCTCTAGTCTATCTAGTACAGTCACCGTACCAACAAAAATTATACAATACTACTATTTAAATTATGCGCTTCGGCTTTATACTTTTTACTCTTTGTACTTCAATTTTTAAATTGACTGACCTAATCTAAATTTAAGCGAAATGAGTAGTTATGTGCAATAACAACTTTATAAAATATATCTTAAAAATACATTCGGATTTCCGAAGCATGACGAATATAGCCGAAGCGCATAATTTAAATAGTACGTACGTTACATCTGTTTCATGTACTATCGGCAAAGTTCGCGCTGATACACTTTTCAAACAAAATCGTTTATCAAACTTAAAAATTGTAAATCCGCCCTCAATACCGGTAAGCCAATTAGAGACATTTGTTTAACAGGAGACAACACAAGAAATTGCAATTGATTTTTTAGTTGCAATCTGTGTCTCACCCATTGTTAACGCTTCTCAGTTATTTGTGCTTTCTTACATAGGTACGATATTTTTTTCGCGTCACGGACTCTGATTTATCTTGCTTCAACGTTGACCCCTATCTAGTTTTTCGGACTCTTGAGTGCCTTACGTTTTGGTACTTTGTTTTCTGCGCTACCTATCTAGATATTGTTTACATCATGCACCGAAATCTGACGAGGGACGAGCGGAACCAAATACTGGCTCTCCATCATGAAGGACGGAACATTTTACAGATATCGCAAGAGTTAAATGTTTCAGTAAGTAAAACTTTATTAAAATTATTTTTATTAATTTTAATTAATCTAACCACAAGCTCCGCCCTAAACTTCTTCTTAATTTTTATTGTAATGCGTTTGGCCTTTCTTTTTCCCTATTCAACGAATGAACATACATTAGTCATTAGTACTGTAACTTATTCTTTGGCTAGGTATCTACCTACCTATCTGGTAGGTAGGAATGGATTAAGGTTTCGCGATGACGCTTGAATCTTGTCATCATGCCAGTGCTCGCCGATTCCATTAGAATCTAAGGAGAGATACCTACCTGCTTACTTTTGTTTTGAAACTAAGTGTCTACGATTACATTTAATGTGGATAAAATTATAAACATACTACATTCGGTCGGTAATATTTTATCATCTCAGACTAGTAGATAGGTATGCAGCAGTTATTGTTACTAGAGTACCTAATTACTAATCTTTGCTAAAATTAACATCCCTTCTTACCTAGCTAGTTAAGTAAGAGGTTAATAGGTAAACAGACACACAAACAAAATATATTTTACTGTCTCAGATCTGGTAATTAACAGGCAATTAGGTATATTATTTTGAATAACGACGAGTGAAAAGGTTATGTCATGTTTGACGATGCCTACCTACCTGTTTAACAGAATCAATTATATAGATAACGTTACACATGCTTGCGAAATCATTGTTTAATTTATTTTCTTAAGCTTTTATCGCCTCTGTGGTCTAGCGATCCGGCGTTTGACTTGACTTCTTTAGGTCCCGGGTTCGAAAAAATCAGAAAATGTGTATTTTTCTAATAAAAATAATGTTGTCCAAGATTTGGTATGTGCCCGGTTGAGGATAGGCTTGCCACCTATCATATTGTAGGACTTAGAGTCTTTGGCTAGTCTTGCCCTGGTTGTGCCTCTGCCAACCTCCTTCGGTCTGCGCTAATTTGCAGAATAGACCATCTGCCTTTTCTGTGCCAGACAGCTCGTAAAAGGCGAGAATATGCTTACCGTCACTAACACCGTGACATTTGACTAGGTGTTAGAGTCTCGCAGCGACTCACCCGAATTGGTACCACCGTCTTACCTGCTCCTGCCGCCATAATGTCAGCGCTTGCCGTTGACGTGTTCCGGTTCGGAGGATAAGGTATCCGGTAAACTTGCTTTTGCTCGAGGCCTAACATCCCGACCTAAGGTTGGCAACGCACCATTTTCACAATTGGTGTCTCTAGGCGGCGTGAATTTCTTACCGTCAGGAAATCCGTCTGCTTGTTGGCCTTCCAATATCATATTAATTTTCGTTGCGATTGTCTTAAAAGTCATTCTACACCTACTGAAACCGACATTCAGAGAGTAGTGAATTAGGTATAATAAAACATTATGCTCCCTGCCTACTTAGTAATAGTAAGTCAATATTTTTTGTATATAATTACGAGCCTTAATCTGTTTTTTTAGGCGGGTGACTGTTCGTCGTTGGATTTAACGAGATGCCGCCGAGGGATCAATTGCAGACCAACTCGCGCTCGTCCTCTTTGAGCCCTAACCGAAGAGGATGTGACGACAATGGTTAATGTTTTTTGCATAAAGCCCGTTCACAAACACGTCAACGTTCGCGAATCAGCACGATTGCAGCATGCCAACAATAAGAAACGCACTCCATCGGCGAGGCGTGCATCACAGAACACCCGCCAAAATATTAATTTTAAGTGAGCAGCAAAAAGAAACTCGAATGCGTTTTTCTCGCGAATTTCGGGATTTTGACTCTCTTTTGACTTGACTTTTGCTCTTACATTTTATTCATGTGATAAATAAAAAGTAATTTGTGATATTAGTTTATTGAAAAACGTCTACATTTAAAAAAAATAGATAACTTTGTATTAGTTTAAATCATTTTGTGTTCTTTATTCTCAGGTGTTTGTTTTGAAATCACCTGATGGTGCCACTTTTGTTATTTATTTCAAGCTCTTTCCTGTTTTCTCACGCTTTGCCAATTTGTATTTTAGTTGTCATTGTGAAAAGTAACCGAAGACGTCAACAAGTCGTAAAATGTAGCGCTCTTGTTTCTTTTGTTTATACCTATTATTTATAAATAAAAATTAAAATGTGATGTCGGTTTATAGAAAAACATACCTATACATTTAAAAAGTAGATAATTTTGTATTAGTTTAAATCATTTAGTGTTCTTTGTTCGCAGGTGTTGGTTTAGAAATAAACAAATGGTTCCGCCTTTGTTATAATTACAAACATCCATTTTTTCCCACGCTTTGTCAATTTGTATTTTAGTTGTCATTGTTAAAAGCAACCGAAAAGTAACCGAAGACGTAAACAAGTCGAAAATGTAGCGCTCTTGTTTCTTTTGCTTATACTTACCTGTTATTCATCTGTGATAAAATATAAAAATTACTAGGTATGTGATGTTAAGTAGACTACCTGTATACCTAAACCTTTAAACTTTTTAAAAAGTGTTTTCATTAAGAAAACCGTTTCATTTACTTAACACCTAAACCTGTTAAGCTAAATAACTGGATAACATATTTTGTAATGAAATTATTTGTTTTAGGTATTAATTGTTGTTACTTACTTTAGTTTTAATTTTTTATGCCTATGATGCAATGGGCTACTTTTAGTAATCAACTTGTAGGTATTTTATTTTTAGTTACTTATGTTACACTTTTTACTAATAAATAATGTAAAATTATAAAATATACCAAGCGTGTTTTATCATTAAACCCCAGTCCCTAACAACCAAGTCCTTTATTTTCTTAATCTAAGTGCTAGATCATACTAGTATTATAAATGCAAAAGTTTTAGGCGGCAACTACAAAAATGTACGTTTGTTTGTTTGTTACTCCTTCACGCAAAAACTGTTAGCCGATTTTCATGGAATTCGGCACACACACAGAGGGTTACTTGGATTAATGGAATGAAATGAAATGAATGTATGAAATATGATAGTTTTTATCCTAAAAAATATTTCCGTGGACCATTAACCACGCTGTCAGCGGCTAGTGGTAGGTATGTAATATTTACAAAGGCTAAATCATATTAATTTGATGAAACCTATCGAAGCTTACACACCTTAAAAATAAATTATTAAATATTCCTCGACGCAATTTGATCTTAACCATAATAATTATGTTATGCTTATGTTGTTGTTTTCCCCGTGTTCGTCCGGGCTCCTTTGCAGAATAGACCGTCTGCCTTCCTGCCAGGCAGCTCGTTACCGTCACTAACATCGTGACATCTGACTAGGTGGTAGAGTTTCGCAGCGACTCGCCCGGATTGGTACCTCCGCCTTACCTATTCCTACCGCCATAACGTTATGACGTGTTCCGGTTCGGAGGGTATGGTAGCCGGTAAATTTACTTTTGCTCGAGGCCTAACATCCCGACCTCAGGTTGGCAACGCACCATTACCACCTTTGGTGTCAAAGCGGCAAGAATTTCTCACCATCAGGAAATTCGTCTGCTTGTTTGCCTTCGTATATCATAAAAAAAATACTTATGTCATGAGTGTAAGACAACGGTAACACCTAATACGTCATACAAGTACTTAAATATAATCAATAATTCACATTATGATAATGAACGTCTCTGTGGTCTAGCGGTCCTGTTGTTGGACTTGACTGCATGAGGTCCCGGGTTCGAATCCCGGGTCGGGCAACAAAAAGAAAATTGGATTTTTTTTCTACTTTCTAACAAAAAATAAATGTTGCTTGGGATTGGAACTGTGCCCGGTTGGCGATAGGCTTGCCACCTACTACATTGTGGGACTTAGTGTCTTCGGCTAGTCGTGGGTGGCCTGGTTGTGCCTCTGCCTACCTCTTCGGGGATAGTGATGTACATCACTTATAATATATTCATTCTGTATTTTTAACGATTAATAAATAAAGAAAGAGGTATGTGGGAGTGCAAAGATGCACAAGTCTATGAATGGTGATGCATGGTGGGCTGAGGAGGTAAAAGCCTCCGTTGAAAGGAAGAAGAAAGCTTGGCTAGACTATGTAGCATGTTTGCAGTCGAATGACAGTATGAAAGATTTGAAGAAAGAAATGTACCGTTGTTGCAAGAATATCACCAAACACTTAGTGAAAGAGAAGCGCGAAAGGTAAAGTATGAAACTAGAAGAGAGGTTGGCTAACAACTTCGAGATGAACACTAAACTCTTTTGGAGGGAGGTGAAGTAGTCTCGGAGTTGTTCGTCTGCCTCCAGAATGAATAGAATTAAGTCTAAGAGTGGTGATATTCTTGCAAGCACGCATGACGTGTTAAAACGGTGGAGTGAATATTATGGAGATATGTATGAAGGTGCCCAAGATGCTGCCGCTGGGTCCGAGTACTCAAATGATTCGGAAATAGCAGAGTCATCTGACAGCATTATGATGGAAGAAGTTGAATGGGCGATAAGAAGTATAAAATATGGTAAAGCTGCGGGAGTAGATATGGTTACATTTGAGATGATCAAATGTAACATGGGTTCTTTGTAACAAATGTTGGAAGACCGGCAGAGTACCTGAAAACTGGCGACGTGCGGTCATCGTGCCCTTGTATAAAGGCAAGGGTTCCCGTATGGACTGTACAAGTTACAGGGCCATTAGTTTGATCAGTTTAGCATCAAAAGTGTATGGAAAAATAGTTGAAAGGAAGTTGCAAGGGATGTCCGATGGAACATTGTGGGAGGCTCAAGACGGTTTCAGGTCTGGCAGAGGATGTATGGATCAAGTGTTTTCGCCCCCGCAAAATTGTAGAGAAGCATCTGGCTGTGGGTCAGAGGGTTTTCTGCGATTTTGTGGATCTCGAAAAAGCGTTTGATAGGGTTGTACGTAAGGAACTTTGGGACATTTTGCCAGATTATGGGATAGATGGGTCCCTGCTGCGTGCGGTGCAGTCAATGTATTTAGGCTGTAAGGCATGCGTGCGGGTGGATGGCAACATATCGCCTTAGTTGGATGTTAATATTGGCGTCAAGCAGGGTTGTGTGTTGTCAGCACGCTTATTTATCTTGTATTTGGACAAATGTCTGCAAAGGTTAAGATCATTGAATCTGGGAATGCGTATGGGTGACCAAGTGGTGAACTGCCTGCTTTATGCAGATGATGCTGTACTTTTGGGCTCTACACCATCTGAGCTGCAAACACTGGTTACAGTCATGGAAGAAGATTGTAAAGAAAGGGGCTTACATTTGAATGCGATGAAAACCAAAATAATGGTATTTGAAATAGACGTAGCCAGAACGGATGTAAGAGCTTTGGTTGATGATGTAGTGCTGGAACAAGTGAATGAAATTGTATATCTTGGTTGTGCTTTTAGCAGGGATGGAAGGTACACCACGGATGTAGAGAAGAGAGTGAGTGCAGGGAACAGTGTAAATGGAGCGTTGGGTTAGCTATTCCAAAGCGAGGTTTTGAGTTAAAAAGCTACACTCGTTTTGCATAATTCTGTGTTTATCCCAACGCTATTGCATGGAAGCGAGAGTTTGGTATGTCAGAAAGATCATGAAAATAGGATAAATGCGGTCGAAATGAGAGGTATACGGGAAATCTGTGGT